>BMAO01021278.1:0-19928 GCA_019973975.1 Trichonephila clavata
ACCACATAAATGGGAGGGCTTTGAGCCTCGACGGGTTTAGCGTGTATCAGCTTCCTACACGGTGGGTCTAAAGCTCGAACTCATAACATATCATCCTGGAGTTCGTGACCATAGCAACCAAGCTATTGCGAACCAGAATCGAGTTTGAATCACCGACCTTATTATAAAAGCATCCGTTACAATACCTCAAAACTAACATAATCAAGCTACCAACCCACAATCTCCATCCTGCTAAAATGTATAAGGGTTTTTACTATCTTTAAAATTGTTTACAATATAGATGAATAGAGTGAAATGAAGAAGTTGAAAGTCAACCAGAAGTTGATATCATCTTATTTTGATCACCTTCAGATACATAAAATATCAATCAATGTTGAATAAAAATAAATAATTCGAATAAGTTTTATATAAACACAATTTATAAGAAGCGTGACATCATGGGAATTTGTAAAAATAATCACTTACTGGTATATCAGGAACTTCCATAATGACCTGGGGTACGTAGTCCTCCCAAAGTTCTCTGTTGATCAAGCTTGCGATTTTTTCTCTCAGCTGAGGAGTGAAAGAATATCCTTTTTTAAGTTTGACAAAAAGTACTGCTCTTGTATCCCCATCACAACCATCTTGACCAACGCACAAGTAATCTTGCAACTCTTCCATCTGATGAACTGAAATTTTTTTTAACATTTTATAATGAAACGTTTTGTTTGAGCAATAAAATTCTTCCTAACTCGAAGAAAATAAGAAATTTACAAACGCAATGGGTTTTAAATATTGTATTGAGGACCTTTATATATTAAGAAATATATCTAAATTGCTGCAAATGTATCAGAAGTAGTATATTTAATCAACTTAAAACTATTTGGAAACAAACCGTCATTAATTTTATAAATAAAAATCAAAACACAGTCGACTTGGATATACATATATATTTATTCTCAATAAATTAACTGATAATTTTTTAATTAAGTGGGTGATTTATTCATTTGTATGTGTGTTTGATAAATTTATTCTCACAAAAATAGCGGGACACTGCAGAGATTTCAAAGCAAAAAAACTCAATTTTGGTCCAAACCAAATAGTTTTAATTTTAGATGGGCCGCAAAAAAGGCAATATTCATAGAAACGTAAGTTTGTTTCAAATAATACATTATAATAAAGAACGAGAACAATTTAATCTTTACGTCCTGAAACTTGACATCTACTATCTGCTCCAATCTTTCCTATTTCGGAAGAAATTTTGATATTTGAGTATATATTATAGTGTGCCGATATACCGGCCGGGCCGCAAAAATGTTCGTTGAGAGACGCATGTGACCCGTGGGCCACGAGTTTGATACACATGTATTAAAGGATCTGTTGACTGTTTTCATAAGCAGTGAAAAAAAATCAGCACAATTGCAGAAGAGACAAAAATGATCGAATTTTTTTCAAGAACTTTATTACACAAAAAAAGTTTATTTGTAGAAATTGTCACAAAACAATCATTTACATATTTTTAAAAATAAAATGCTTACAAAATGCTGAAGTAACCAAAATTCAGTTTTTATACTACTTAAATAAACAGTTTTAAATTTAATTTTAAAAAATTGCCACCTTAGAATTTTTTCAAAAATTTTATTTTATTTCAAGGATTTCATGCTTTAATAGGACTAGTGTAAGAAATAAAACTCAAAAATACCAATTTTATAGTTGAAATGTATATATAATTTTCCAAATTTTTTTCCCTCTCATGATGTTTTCCATCAATTTAGTAAATAGAAAATATATATAAATGTATACTTACTAGCAAAATAAATATCACCAGATCCAAATCTCTCTCCGTTTTGCTTTAACGTATCATCACTGTAAGAAATAAAAGACAACTTATTAATTCTTATTAGACAAATTTACAATATTATCAAAATCCGTGTGTGTGTGTGTGTGTGTGTGTGTGTGTGTGTGTGTGTGTGTGTGTGTGTGTGTGTGTGTGTGTGTGTGTGTGTGTGTGTGTGTGTGTGTGTGTTGTGTGTGTGTGTGTGTGTGTGTGTGTGTGTGGTGTGGTGTGTGTGTGTATGCTTCGATATATATTATATTTTAGTTTTAAATTTTTAAGAATTTGGATATTTCCAGATTAGCTTACCAAGTTGCAATAGGCGGAGAAGTTGGCGCCATCAAGCTAGTTTAACCCCATTATGGTCCTAAGTCCGAGGTTGCACTTGGATATTTTATAATTTATCTTATACAATTTTAATTTCGTTTGAAAACGTTGGATCTTCATTATTTTTATTCGCCATTGATATTTTGAAATGGGATGTCGTATTCATATGGTTTCGATTTTTTGCTTAGTATAATTGTGTAATTTATATATATATATTTATATATATATCTGCAGCATTCATATACATCCATATATCACATGCATATCTAATATATATAAAGGAAAAAGCGACTCACTCACTGACTGACTAATCACCATATCTCCGGAACTATTCAACTACAGACTTGAAATTGGTAGACCTTCTTTTCAGGAGTAGAGATCGCTAAGAACGGTTTTGCGAAATTCGAACCACAAGAGCGTTACGGGGGTTAGGGGTTTTAATTATTTTCATTTTTAAACTACTAGACTTACAATCTTGAAATTGGGTAAGCACATTCTTTTCATAAGTAGAGATCCGCTACAAAATGAGTTTGGTGAAAATCGACCCCAAGTGGTATTGCGGGGCTTAGTAGCGTTATAGATAATTATTTCCATTTTTAAACTACTGGACGTACAGTCTTGAAATTTGGGAAGCAGATTCTTTGTAGAGTAGAGAACCGCTACAAAATGGGTTTCGCGAACATCAACCACCAAATTTCATTTCGGGGGTTAAGGGGCGTAATCAATAAATATTTCCGTTTTTATAACTATTAGATCTACCTGCTTGAAAATTGGTTGGCATGTTCCTTTCATCGAATAGAGTCCTCTAACAAAGAGTAAAACGAAATTAGACTACCAAGAAGGGTTGCGAGGGGTCAAGCGGAGTAATGGAAAACATTTCTGTTTTTGAATTGTTAGACCACATACTTGAAATCTGTTTAGCATGTTTCTTTTGTTGTATAGGGATCCACTAAGAATGTATTTTACGTAAATCATCTCCTGGGGGGAGCAGGGGTTACTGGGGCGTTGATAATAAAATTTTTTTTTCGAACTACAAAGACTATAGCAATGAAATTTGGTTTGCATTTTCTTTTGTTGAATTGAATCCGCTAAGAACAGTTATTTTGGAAAATGACTCTCAAAGGAGTTACGGGGTAATTGATAGTAAAAATTCCGTTTTTTTTCTGTTAGATTGTCTTGCATGTTCATTTTACAGAGTAGAGATCCACCAAAAATTGATTTTCCGGGAATCCACTTGGTTATAGGGTTACGAAAGTGCAAATATCATTCATTCTATACTTCAATTTTAGAGATTTTTAGGAAATGCAAATTAGATGAGTTCTGCCCTCCCCCCCCCTTTTATCAAGAGGCGACAGTAACAGGTATAAGTATATTTTTCAATACAATCAAATTCTTAATATGTTATGACTTAGATATCAATAATTTATACATATATAAAAGCAGAAAAATTTATAAAACATCATGAAATACCCAGCGAAGCGGGTGGGTAACGGCTAGTTTATGTATATATGCATGTAACATTTGAGAAATTCCATCTTGTATCATTAAAGTATTTGAAATTTTCAAAAAAAAATTGACCAAAGTTTCATTTTTATTGTAATTATTAAGAAACGTTTCACAACCAAACGCAGAAATAAACCTTTTCTGCTAAAAACTCTAAAACCGCAATTTCAATTTTCGTTAGAAATGAGACTAAAAAATTATTTTATATTTCATATTATGTGTGATACAATAGCTTTAAGTTGGGAACTTTGTATTTAATACGCATTTACATTTTATTTAACGTTATTTGAAACGCATAAAACAAATATGAATGTTATCTTTTAATTAATTCTAAGAAAGTCCCCAAACGCATTTAATTTTTTCATTTAAAAAATAATGCCAATGTGTGAAACTTTAAGAAGTTTTTGACAATGTTTGAAAATTAGTTTTATGGAAGATGATTAAAACCAGCATTCACCCAATTTCTTTAAGGTGATGCTTTCCATTTCTCATATTGCATCAACCGTGCTCATTACAACAATTGATTTAAAATTGTGTAAGCCATGATAAAAAAAAAAGCTCTATTTTCTGCATTGAGCAACTTATCGCTTATTCTACATTCTTACTCCAGCTGTCAAACCTATGACTCCTCTTCTCTTTAAGATCAATTTATTTTTTGTAAGAATGTATCATTTTGCTTTCAAGAAAATATCACTGTAAAACGGGACATAACATCATAGAATATACAGTAGACTCTCGATAATTCGAAGTTGAAGGGATGAATGAAAAACTTCGAATTATCTAGAGGGTAGTAAAAAAAACTCCCAAAATATACGAAGAGAGAAATTTTTTTTCTAACATAATTAAATTTAAAACTATGTAATAAAAAAAACAATTGTACATTTGTATAAAGTTATTTTAAAGTATTTTTAAAAGTGCATATTACACAGTATCTGTACTAAAATAATACATTTATGTATTTTAAGATTACATACTGTAATCTTGATTACATACTGTAATTGGGTTATTTTTTGACAAAAAAATCTGTTATCTTTTTTGTTTATGGCATTTAATATAACTTTGTCAATAGATTTTTCTTGAATAAATGACGCTTGAAAAACGCCCTCATCAAAATGATTTTGAAGGAAAAAGTTGCGTAGTGTTTGTTTAGTAGCACTTTAGCTTTTGTCAGAGTTATCGAGGTCAACTCCGATGGTCATCAAAGGGGCTACGGTACAGGGGAGACACGCAGGGACAATACAACACAAAAAATTATACCAAAATGAATGTTGGCATTGTCGAGAGTTTTATTAGATCATTTCGAATTATTACGTGTTGTATTCTGGCTGGCCACAGATTTTACTTCGTTATTTTGAGTGTACCGAAACGTAATGTTTTTGTTCGAAATATCAATGGTTTTTCTAGGGGCTGAGCATATACTTCGAATTAGCGAGAGGTTCGTATTATCGAAGTTTTTAATTAGCAAGATTCAGCTGTACATATATATGGATGTAATAATTTGTTACCCCCCAAGAGTTATATATATATACACAATTAATCACATTTTTTAAATTTAGGGAAATTTACGAGTCATATTCATTCAGATATGATGAACTTGGTTTGGAGCACTGTCCAGGAGTATTTTATTAATATTTCCATTTAAATTCCGAAATTATACTTCAAGGAATGCTCCTAAAATTCATTTTTTTTTCTTCAAAAGTTATAATATGCTATGAAGTGAAAAATAGAGAAAATATTTTTACCTCCTTCCGATTACAATTATTCCATTAGTATTAGGATTGATCCAACATTCATCGTTTTGACTCCACACACCTACAAAATATTTATTTAAAATTCAAGCAAGAAATATGCAGTTGTTAAACCAAGTATAAGCTTTAAAAACGTTTCTTTTTAATCTTTGTCTAATAATTTTAATACTAAACAGCCTTAATTTTTAACAGATAGTCATTTATATGCTATAAAGTACGAATGTGAAAATGGAAATGAAACAATAAATTTAAATTCCAATGTACCTGGATATTTAGTGAAGTAAGTGTCATACAATCTCTTGTTATCAGTGTCCTTCCACAAGAAGACTGGGAAAGAAGGAGAGGGTGTTCCAATTACTAATTCTCCTCTTTGGCCAACAATGGAGTTACCTATTGATCACAACAACGAATTTATTTTTGAGATACAAGTTGCTATATTTAGAATTCAATAGGCATAATTAATAATATTTAATTGCAAGTAACTTACCAAATTTAATGGATGCATGTCTTATTAAAAACTTTCCTTTGACAACATCTGCCCCAAAACTTCGTTATTTTACAAATAATTGTGAAATTGCTATTTAATTTCTAAAATCAGGACTCGACTTTCATGATACAAATATTATTTAAGACCTCATGCAGCTAAGAAAAGTATTTTGTGTATCATCTTTTGTTAAAGGGACAGAAGTTCTCCAAACTTGACAAAAAGTTAAGGACACCATTAGACACACATCGTTTTGTATCCCTCACGATGGTATAAATCAGGGGTCGGCAACCTATGGCATGCATGCCACATGTGGCACTCGGTACAATTTTCAGAGGCACTCTGCACTACTCTTCAAATTTGTCAAATTTTGAGTGGATGGAAGTTGAAAAATTTGTAATAGACCTTATTTGACAAACATATTCAAATTTATCGACATTTACGGAGTTACAAAAAAATCTGAAAGAAGATAACTCTAAAGTTAAATTTACAGCTTTTTTGTAAATTACTGAAGTTATTTCTGGAGTGATTTAACTGTTTAAATTAAGAAAATTGCATAAACTCTCTGCTTTTAACTTTTGCTTCTACATATCTAAGTTAAAAATATTTCCTCATATGAAAATATTTCGAGTCCTCAAAGAAACTGTTTAATAATTGAATGCTCAGAATCGTATCAAATTGAAAGTCAGAAGTTGTACCCCTGATTTTGCTACATGAAAGTAGAGCGGTGCAAGTACTAGGTTCGCATTAAAATTTTCACGTAGCTTTTTATTTAAATATTATGAAAGGATATATTTTTTATTTTAATAAATATGTTTATATAAAAATATATATTATTTCCAAAATTTTTTAATTTTTTTAAAATTTTTGTTGAAGAAATAGTTATATTTTGTGTTGCTTATTTTTACGTAAAGAAATATCTTTAAATGATGCAAAATTAATGCATAATAAAATTGTAAATCTGTATTATTGACCTCCATTCTGTAATTCTGCATTCATTGTCGCGGGAATCGTATTGTTTCAAAAATATCCTACTGTGTGGAACGCTGAGTCATATTGGTAGATTGGTTTGGTGCACCACAGCTAAAAAGTTGCCAACCTCTGGTATAAAATATACATGCAAATAGTTCTTAAAATTTTAACAAAGTAATGTTTTGGCATTCAAACCGATAACAGATTAGAAATCGTAATACACTGGGGTCGTAAATTCCATATAATACATGTGATACATGTGAAGGGTACTTATAGTTGCAGGAACTGTAAGTATTAGAATTTTGTGCATGTTTTTTACCAAAGACTTTAAATAGTTTAACAAAAAAAGATTGTGCGTAGCACTCATTTAAACATAAATCATAGGAGAAAAAAAGAAACCAGTTTTAAAGTATAAGTTAAATTATACGCGGATATGATACGTATTAATTCTACAATCTTCAATAATAATTTGATTTAAACTATCCTTTTAACTTAAATATATATAGAAAAAAATTATTGCATGCAACTTTCGTCCACGGTGCTTAAATATACAGTCGACTCGATAATTCGAAGTTGAAGGGACCAATAAAAAACTTCGAATTATCAAGACTGTAGGAAAAAACTCCCAAAATTTACGAAGATAAATTTTTTTCTAACACATTTAAATTTGAAACTATGCAATAAAGCAACTATTGTACATTTGTATAAAATTATTTTAAAGTATTTTTAAAAAGTTCATACTCGTGCGGGCGCGTATTATACAGTATAAATATTACACAAAAAAGTTGAAAGTCATGTATTAAAAGAATACATTGATGTATTAAATACAACTATTAAAAGAATATATATTGTACATATTTAATTTTTTTTGACGAAAAAATCTGATGGAAACGAATGGGTGATGTAGCTTTGTAAGAAATAAGGTATCTAATTTTTGCTTCTTAAAACAGGAAATCTTATTAATAATTTATTTCTAACTGCATAAAACTTTTACCGTTATGGTCATAGCAGCGGATATCCACTCCCAAAGCAGGTGCTTGGATTTCTCCACCATAAGAAGGAGTATTGAAATCGAATCCTGAAAAAGCACCAAATACTTCCGTGGCACCTATTGTAATCAATATAGAAATCCTGATTAATTCTGAAGTATATGGTTACAACATTTTCAAAATGGTGAAAAAGTAATGATTTTAAGTGGTTTGATATGGTATTTATTTTAATAAAACCACAATACACTAAAACATAAGCTCTAATTTGCATATTTTACTCATCATGACTTCGTACTAAATGCCATTAATTTAATATAAACTAGAATAAATTTGGCCAAAAAAGGTAAAGCTGTTTTGGAAATCCATTATATCAAAACTTTATAATAATCAAACAATTTTATATATTTTTAATTATTGTTATAAGATATTACAGTAAAAGTAGACAATCAAAATTTAAATTATTACAGTATTTTGATCGCATGATATTTTCTTATCATTTTTTGAACATTGATTATTTTTTGCTTTAGAAAAATTACTTTTGATTAATATATCAATCTTAGTACTAAGTTTACGTTATTGTAATTACAAATTATTTCTCTTAAAATATTACACATTTTAAACGCGGTATATTTATTTACTATAAGTTCTTACCAATGTGTACCACGCAACTTAAATTGCCTTTAATTAAATTCTGTATTTCCGTCCTTGTGTAAAATATTATGTTGATGGACAGTATAATGAAGCACAACGAACTTACCATACATGCTACCTACAAACAAATCCTTTTTAACTGTTCTGTGAAGATATTCAAAATTTTGTCTTTTCACAGGGCTGCCTCCGATACCAATAACCTTTAAACTGTCAAAATTTGATCCAGGAGCTACAAAGATACCCATTGTAATTTGTTATGTGCACAAATACTTTTACATATAATTGTTAAGGGTTTTTTTTCCCTTGTAATTATTTTAGTTCGGTTTTCTAAAGGAAGGTTAGGGTATTCTATACAGCATCAACTTACTGGGTGCAATCTTTTCCTTTTCTAATTTATCAACCATAGTTGTTGCTAGAAATGCAAATGAGACTTTGTATTGGGAGAAAATGTCCCAAATGTTCGATCCCTTCCTGTTAAAGTAGGGACTTCCATTATATAAGAAAATTTTCACTCCTAAAGCCAAGCTTGGAACTGGATAATCCCACAAACTCCATCCAACCTGAATTAAAAAAGAGAGTTTTTTTAATGCAAATTACTCTCCCTTTAACACATTTATCGGAGTGTCAAGAGTAAAAATAAGTAAATATGATTACAATATGTAATAATAGTCAATATACACCACATATGTGAAGCAAATTAAGAAAATTATTTTACTTACGGGAAAGCAACTGAATACTATATCTCCGCTCTTCATGTTCAAATGAAAAGCAAAATCTCGCAACACAGGAATCAAGGTCTGAAATTTTAACAAAAATAAGTAATTAACCCTCTTCTCACCAAAAAACTGTTGTTTTATTAAATTATTCTTTGGAAACTAACTTTACAAAGTAAGGACACAACAGGCCTTTACGATAATATAATTATTGTTAATGTAATATTAAAGATATATTTCAACAACTCTCCGTATTGTCTATTTTTAAAAGGCAAATATTTCACATAATGCAGTGAACACAATGATGTGTTGTTCGAGATATTAAGAAAACGCGAAATTAATTTAGCATCCACTTACCGCAGCAGAGTGGACGGGCCCTTTAGGCAGACCAGTGGTTCCAGAAGTGAAATTTATGCAGATAGGATGACTGAGGGGCAGCTGTTCGAATACAATATCAGGTATTAAGCCGTCGGGATTTCGCCCTGATTGTAAGAATTCTTCCAGTAGGACACTGTTTGAAATAATATTTGGAATTATTATTTCGAAAGCATGCAAAATATCAATAATTAAATTTAATGTACAAACTAAACAACTAAACTTAAACTAAATGCACAGTAACTCTTATTCATTTACACAATTGTGCAATCTTACTATTTTCTGTCGAAGTTGCTTACTCATTTTGCTTAAATCAACTTGAGTTTAATTATTACTTTTCTTTTCGAGCTGTCTTGTTTCTTTATGAATTTATCTGATTAAATAAAATGTTTGTTTCAATTCCTAGTTTGTCATGTGTTTGTCATTTTTATAAACTCTAGAAGCTCACATGTTATACAATTTAAATCCAAATTATTGACTAAATGAGAGCTTACTGTAAAATGGTAAAGAACTTGAGATTAATTTTTATCAGTAGCTGAAAGCTCTTTTAGTTTTCATTCGTTAGAAATGCAAAAAAGTCTTTTTCAATTTATTTTCTTAAAGAACTTGTTTTAAAGTATTATATTATTTATTCCATCAAAAGCTCAAAAATATTTTTAAATAATTTGGATGATCTATTTTATAAGTTTTTCTCATTTTCTCTCAATACAAATAAATTAAGAAATATTTTTATTTCTGTCTTTCGTATTGTCTAAATTACCTGTTTCGAATATCCGAAAAATCACGAGTGAATGTATCTTGTCTCGTAGGAATAATAATCACTTTTTCCAGACATGGAGTACCTGAAATAAATTAAAGTTATAGAAATAATTTCTTTTTTATTTTAGCACCTCTATTATAATCACATAACCGTATTTTATTTGATAATTTAAGCAAAAAAAATATTTATACTAAGAAAACTACCAATATGATAGAGAAATATAAATAAATGATGTAAATAAATGTTTCAACGGTTCAAAACATAGATAACACTAGACTAAAAAAGCAATGAAAAGTTTAAAAGAACAGATGGTGAGAGAAATAGCATTAAGGAGCTTATTTGTTACATTTGATGTATTATATTTTTTTATTTCCAATGGTAAGGTGGAAATAAATACAATAAAAAATAAATAACGGTAAGAACCAAAAACACAGACAAACGTAGCTAAAAAGAAAGAAGAATTGATAGAAATCATTGCCTTAAAATCTCTCAAGTCGCCATGGAGTACCGTACAACGATGTAGACGGTCCCTATTCATTTAATCTGCCGAATCACAGATAGGAAGGACTAAAAAAAAATTCCAGTGCAATGGAGATGCTCCGCCAAGCAGTCAGGTCCAGTCAGGAGCCAGAACTGAGCAACCTCCTCCCGACGAGGACTGCTGGGAATAGCCAGCAGATTCTCAACTTTCCAACGTTTTAGTTTTAATTTTAGACTTAACATTCTTTGCTATTATATATTTAATATGCAGTTTTATAGAACGGAGAGAGCTGAAGGATTAGATTGATGTAGCCGCGAATCCCCACTGTAGTCAGGTATCCACTGGAAAACCACACGCTTTGGTTTTAAGGCCATCTTCCGTAGATAATGCTGACGTTGGGCACTTTCCTGGAATGATGGAGGACGCGAGGAGCTAATGACATGTATTGCCGTTTGTGGATCAGAAAAAGTAACAACTGTGGCAAAGCTATCCTCAAAAATTATCAAGCATTTTAGGACAATCCAAATGGCATCCACCTCACCATCAAAGGCTGATCGAATTTTTACGGGAGTACAAAATGAGAATAAGCTTGAAAATACTCCTGAACCAACATTATTTAGATCTTCAAATAGGACCCATCTGTGACAGGGTATCGCTCAGATTTTGGATACTTCGTGTCAATAGTATCCAAAGCATAACTCTTTAAAACTTCAGCAGGGGCAACCCTCCCAAACAGCCACTCACGCGAGAGGAACAAATTTGTTTCAATATGAACAAAATTAGGAAGGTTAGGAGGCTTAAAAAGTCCTTGAAAAACATTTGGCTATTCCTAATTTTGAATGACATTCCAGACAAACTATATAAAACCCTTAAATCACCACTTTGATCCTATTCTGTTGCTGATACTGTGACGGATGTATACGCGTCCTTCAACTAATCCTCTTGGGAAATCTTTGGGCTATCAATCACAACCCACCCTTTTGGAAGAAGAAACCGTAATATGCAGATTAGGTTGGTTATATCTAGTATAGGTTTTCTAGCTAGATGGATGGATAATTGGAGATTGAACATGGAGATTGAAATACACAGAGAAGCTGACGACAAGGAGAGATAGCTACTGATAAGGTATTAGTATATAGCGCGTTTCGAGTATTAAATAGTTGAAGATATTTAAGGTATCCGACTGGTTGCGACAACTTTTTTTTTTAAAAAAAGGAGATATGAGGATTTTTTTGTTATTTTTAGATTTGTTTAGTGCATTTTAAGAAAAATGTGCTAAAATTAAGAAGAGAAAAAGAAATTATTATTACTAAAATGGGAAAAAATAGGTAAAAATTTACAAAAAATAACATAAACGCAGCCCATTCTGCACCAAAGGTTAATAAACAAATTTTCAATTTTTCAATCTAATATGTTGCTATATATTTTTGAAATGACCTTCAGGATAAGAGATATTTTCTTTTTTACAAAAACTAGAGCACTTTATCTCGGTTACTATATGAAAATGCTTAAAAAGATAGTGATTATATTCACATAAGGGACTGTACATTTTGTAATAAAACAATGATTGATAAATCAGAAGGTTAAAACAAGTCTACTATTCTAAAGAACTTGCAGAAAAAATTTCAGTTAATTCTGTTCAAAATTTTTTAGCAATCGCAGATCCCGTTTGATTATTTTCAAAAAAATCACATTTCGATTAAAACGCGTTTTAAAGTATGACATCTTGCTTAAAGTAATAACATCTGCTTTTACTAAAATACTTGTAGTTTTTGTTCTAATAAACGGAAAATGATAAACTTGGTATTTTTATAAAGCTAATAAGATGGCCCATAAAATAAAATCATAAAAAAATTATCAATTTTTCGCAAAATTCACAATTTTAGGATAGTCGGATACCTTAAGTGACGATTGGTCACCATAGCTAAATTGTAACTCAAATATTAGAGTAGTGGATTGATCCCATAAAAGGAGGATCAATATAATTGAAGTTTTCTCATAACTCGCGTCTCTCGTAGTTTATTCCCCAATTGCTATTAGTTGGAACATCTCTTCATGTTTGAATACTAGAGTTGTGTCTGTTGATAATTTGTGTGCTGAATAAATAGTTGAAAAGTATTATGGCGAGTCATCCTTCCCTTCCTCCCACACCTCTAGCCGGAGCTGAGAATACGTCACTTGTATTATACAATACTTTATAATAAGTATATCTAAAATAATATCAAAGCTTCAGATTCTTGATTTTTTATATTCCGCAGTATATCTATAGAACATCCATAAGAATAAAATTATTTCAAAAAAAAAATAATAATAGTTAATTCCCTTTAACTCCATAACACAGTTTCAAAATTACGATAAACATAAAAATATTTCTTAATAACAATAGTAATTCCCTTGCAAATCTACATAAGTTCCTGAAATTCTTGCAATACCTAAATCTAGATTAGTTTTTGGATGGAAGAGATTATTACAGGATAAAATACTTTTGTATTTCTCATTTTTAGCATTTAGATTTTTTTCCTTTAAGTAATTTATAGTGTTCTGTTTTTTTAATGTTAAAAAATATTTGCTTATTTATTTATTGACTTTTTTTCGTAAATAGGTCTTAAGTTTTGATTTTTAGCTATGCTACCAAAATGTAACGTCATCATACTCCAATACAGTAAAAATTTGCATGTGTATCTTACACAATGCATACATGTAAAAGGATCGATATCAAATTCTTTCCGAATGCAGTATTCTACTAATTTTTTATTATTTTGAAGATTAATTTATTATTGTTTTGCAAATTATTGAGATAAATACTTACTATCCACAATAGCAGGCAAATTGTCAATTGGATGAAATTGATTTCCATTGTCTTGAAAATGATCCACAGCTATTAAAAATTTGGGTTCCATCGTGTTCACAATATTTGAAGCAGCCTGTTATATCAATAATTACAAAATCAGCAAAGTGCATGAAATCGCAAAAAACACAACACACATAAATCTCTGTAATATCAGCTTAGTAAAATAAAATTTTGTAATGCCAGTTATTAAAACCCAATTGTAATTTCAAAGTCTTCAGCTTATACATATAAATGCAAGAAGAAATTGGGAAAAAAATTTTAAAACTTGATAGCCGTTTCCTAATTAAAATTAATTATTATTTTCTTTAATCGTAAAGTATTATATAACATCAAACTATGTTAGCTAAAATAAAATAAATATTTAGCATTTTTAGACTTTTTTGATAATTTCTAATAAAATGCAAAACTATTGCATGGAATTTCGACGAGTTTATCAAAACTTGATAAATCTCACCTGAATTAACTAAATAAAAATTTCTCTTTCTCTGTTGCGTTTAAAAATTAATAAATGTCATATTTGAATTGAAAATTGACCGTTTGCTTGTGATTTAAAATGTAATTTCTCTCTCTCTCAGTTAAAGAGTAAGGAGTAAGACAAATTATTTAAATCTGAACACTGTAATCCGTCGTTTCTCAAACTGTGGGGAGCGCGAGCATATCAAAAAGTGAAAAGGAAAGATTATTAAAAAAATTATTTTACTGAAAGTAAACAAATAAAATGCATTCTGACATAATAAAAGAATAAATATTTAAAATGATATAACACACTTATAAACGTATCAGTACTACACACAATGTATTTTATAAGTAATTTAACAATACTAAGTTAAGAACAAGTTTAATAATTACCAGTGACCTCATGGACTCTTGTCATATATAAAATTATATACAAAATTTATTTTGGTAATTTGTACGGTTTATAAATGATTCCTTAACTGCCTGAGAGTTACGAGATTCGATCCCCGATTCCTCCGTTTTCCACATAGGTGCTCGTATGTGATGCAGTTGGGGGGTGGTGGAAGAAAAGGAATAAACAAGGAAAAAGCAAGGAAATCTTGTGATATAAATAATCCTTCGCAAACACTGTCAAGATCCTTTTATTGAATTACAGAGTCTTCGGAATAATTTTATGGATAGCAATGCACAGAAAAGATCGTACTTCGGAAAGACGTATATATACGTCCGGAGCATTTAACTCACCGGTTGAGAGGCGCATATATACGCTGGTGGCATTTAAGAGGTTACATTCGTATTGTAGCCTTATTGTCAAAGTATAGTACGATTGAATTCAATGCGTTGTTAATAGTATGGAGGAGGTTGCATTGAAAATTATGATTGAATATTGGGTCGCAAATATTGAAAGTTTGAGAAGAACTGCTGCAATCTATCTAGAACTCAGTTATAATGTAAAACGTATGAGCAAAGAGTGCTCAAATTAAATTGATGTGTTTTTTATAATAATTAATTTGAAAGCATTTTAAATAATTTTAAGTCTAACTGCCCGTATCACAATTTTGTGTGAGAATCGTACTCAAACAGCAGACCATTTTAAAATTAAAGCTTTTAGAGTATTTGTTAAATACCAATCCTTAAATATAATCACTCTTATAAAGAATAACTATTAAAGAAAATGGTACTCGCGTATTATACTATCAATCAATTTCGTCAATATGAAAAACATTGCCAAATGCAGCGATCAGCGCCAAATGGTAGAAAATTGTTCACCTCGAATATTCAAATGGTATAATATTGTAAATGCATGCTCGAAAATAAAAATTTTGTAAAAATAAAAAAATGTGGTACAAATTTGTAAAATCTGTAGTAGTCTTTTCTAATTTTGTTATGAAAAATTATGACAGCATTTAAATTCCAACTTACGCAAATTCAGGAGAAGGCATCTACAAAGAAGAATTATTTATTGAGGTTTTGAATTCAATTGCGTTGTTTTGGTCACCTAAATATTGTAGTTGTTATTAGATATCTCATTTATTTCAAGGAACTTGTTTTCTTTTAATACGCAACCAGTTTTTTGTTTAATACTTTGAAATATTTGCCAATTTGCCTACGAACTTATACGGAAGAAGCATGCGCAGGAATTTGTTTTCCCGCATGCGTTGAAATGATGTGTTTGACGACGTTTTTTTGATTTTCCGATGTCTTTTGCGAAATTAATAGACGATATGATGTATAATTACCAATAAAAAGTTTTCAACCAGAACATACGAAAGAATAATAAAATAAATCTTATTGTTCTTATGCTATGAATAGTTGCTAATCACTTATATATAGCCATCATTATACTTACTCTTGCTCCGTAATAAGGCAATGGACCGCTCCAAACGGCTCCAATACTAGCTGTAGCCAGCATAGCAAATACAGCTTCTTTCCTGTTAGACATGTAACCTACAAAAGAAAAATATTTTTTCAAACTTTTAAAAGCAAATAAAAGTTATATACGCGTGATAAATAGGAATTGTGCTGATTTAAATAGAACAAAGATAAATACAAATAAAATTAATTTAATTCATATTATTTATACCTATGAATTTAGAAAAGTATAATATAGCTTATTTTGAATTATTATACTATATCCAGATACTGATACTTACACGCTACTCTGTCTCCTATTCCTAAGCCATGCTTCCGAAAGGCAGCTGCATATAGTTTCACCTCGTTAAACATTTCCGCAAAAGTTACCATTTCATCATTTCCGAATTCATCTGAAAAAACGAAACAAACAATGCTTATTAATAATGAAATATGAAATGAAATGAAATATCTATGAGGAATAAGATATCTGAAGGGAAGTATGAAATGAAATACTTTTGTGCCCTGGTAATTTAAAGCCAACGGCTATACCATGCTGAAAACATCGGTTCTCGTCGATCACCGAAGTTAAGTATCATTGGGCGTGGTCAGAGAGTACTTGAAGCCCTGAAGCCTGAAGGCTGAGGGGTAGTGTATGGCGTTTCCCCACCACAGGTCCGGGATTCAAATCCAGGGTTGGGCAAGGTGAGGAAATAGTATTAATGCTTATCAATTTGAAATGTAGGAAACTTTTTAACTACGTTATGATTTAAATTTTCCTGGAGAAACGTGGGTTTTCTTTTTAAATTTATATATAATGTGAAATACTTGCGCAACTACATAAATCTTCATTATACTCTAATTATCCTATCATAATTTTCTGCAACAAAAATATTTTTATTCACACAATTCCCCCTTTTCTTTAAAAACCCACAAACAATTTAATAAAAAAGGATTTTTGTTTTATTTTGCTCTTTTTTTGTAAAAGGTAAATATGTTTAAAATACCTGCGCATATAAGTGCTGTTCTGTTGTCCTGATTCTCAAAACATTTTCTGCAAAGTTGAAAGATGCTCCACTAAACCAATCGTTATCTAAAAATCCATTTCCAGTTTTCAAGAGAACCTACAAGAGGAAAAGATAAAAATCAAGCTAATCACTATTTTAAATGTATGATAACATTTCTACATAATTAGCAGTAAAAAAGATATCAATCATTGGCATGGCCAAGTAATTTTAGCACGTTTTTCACATGTTGTATTTTACAATAATGCAACTAATGAACTTTTTACTAACAAAAAGTAGTACTATACTTTTAAAAAAAAATTTAAATTTAAAAATTATTAAATTTAAATATGATTTGGCTCATCTAGGGACCAAATGCCGAAAACCCGAGGTCAATTGGTTTCTTATTGGCTGAGAAAAAGGTACGACAATATATGGAACGAAGACGAGGACGAAGACGAAATTTGCGTCATAATAGCGCTACTTGAAAAACGCGCTAAAAATTAGGTCCACAGTAATTTGTGAAATTGTTTAATATAGAGTTAAGTGGTTGAAAAGAGTAAAATATTTTTAAAAGGTTGTTGGGGATTGAAAAATATTTTTGCTTAGTGCAATCATAGATGAATAGCAAACAAACAGATGGATTAATTTTTGGCAAATCCAGTCCACGGCAATAAAATATGCTATAAATGTTTCTGCTTTATACAGAGCAGATTACCTTTTAAAAATGCCAATCCCTTTATGAATGATTTTTTATTTATAAAGTGATGAGGACTTTCTAATGCATAATAATTATTAATATTAATTAATTTTTAAGTGATTATTTCAGGCACTTCGCAAAACTCACATATTTGTTGCTGCTTAGTGGTAACCTCATATCAATCTTGGAAATAAGAAGTTTATTAACAAAACAAAAAAAACACTTCGACTACAGAATATTGGGCATTTAAATCCTTTCTGTTAATGATTTTAAAAATCTTAGCCGTTTCTCTTCACTCTGTAACAAAGGGCTATCCACGAAGTCTATCCTGTCTAACACGGGTTTTTTTTCCATCCAAGTTGGTACTTTGACCTAGAACAGCTTAACATGTAATGGGTTCTATTTGGGTCTTCTACTAACCCTCTTGGGGAAAGTATTCTTTAAATAGGATGTTAGTTTAAAAACCTTTTTCCGTAGAAACGACTTGGTTTTCTGCAAATATAACTGCTATTTAAGTGCCAGTCGTTGAGTATGCGAGGTAATGGTTAAGCATTGACTGTGAAGCTGAATTCCAAGAGTTAGTAGACAGCGAGTGGTGGTCGCACATCTTAAGATTAATATTTGATGGAGATCTCGTCAGAAAGTGATTAAATAACCAAACTTTGAGCTGACCGTATTATCA
Organism: Trichonephila clavata; assembly: GCA_019973975.1. Taxonomy (NCBI): domain Eukaryota; kingdom Metazoa; phylum Arthropoda; class Arachnida; order Araneae; family Nephilidae; genus Trichonephila; species Trichonephila clavata. The sequence continues at coordinate 18,361 of BMAO01021278.1, forward strand.
GACTTCAAGAAGAATCATTCAAGGAGTTTAAATCAAGTTGTTTCGATAATTTAGTTATCTGATTTCGAGTTAAGATTTCTTTTTGCTCCCCAATTGACTTTATAAAAGTTAATTTCGTATGGTGTTAAAGGCTGAATAAAATTAGTTATTCTAAGATCATGTCCGTTTCTTCCTCGCGACCCCCCCCCCCACACACACGCGCGCACTCGCGCGATCCCCGGGTCGTGACAAACGCCACAAATGAACGTCGCTACTAAATAGCATATAAATATAGAATGGATAATCTGAGGACAATATTTTCACGTTGATAATGCCCGGAATGTAGTCGCTTATTCATGAATTATTGTCCGAAATTATAATCGCTTAGTTATTCAAAGCTATAGGAGGATTTTTCTTTGACAAGTTTCAGATGCTGCATATAGTTTCAAGTAAGTACCCATAAATTCTTATTATTCCTTTTTGCCTTGTTTATATATTTTGTACTTAATTGTAATTATTAAATTAATAAAAGTGATTTATTGTGAAATACAGTTTGTTTTTCTTTCGAGTACGATTTAATGGCTTCTCAATCCCTACTGCGTTCGTACTGAGGTGGGAATCTCAATGATCAGTGAGATCTCCACTTCAACTAACTCGAGGAGGAGGTACCGTGACAACTCTTCTGACATTTACGCTCAACGTTGAAAAACACGTGGAAGCGAAAGTAAAACACTAACCCAGGAATTTATTGTCACATTATCATCGATTATCCAATAATTGAAAGACAAAGTAACGTTGAATTCACAAGGCATGTTTCCTTTTCCATTGCTCTTCAGGTGAAACAAAAGCAGAGCTAAAAACACGTGACCTGCTCTTGATACTTCGATTACCGCCTATTACAATCGAACGTTTTTAGAAATCTAACTTCAAAGAACATTCTTTTCAACAACAACAAAAACATGAAATGAAGATACGTTTCCCATTTATCAAGGTTTGCTTTTTGAATGTGAAAAGTGTAAGGATGAATAAAATTACAAAATACTGTAATTTAAAAATAAATGTACTCTTTGAGCATTTTGAGTGAACAGTAAATATTTCGAATGTACTAGATTCTTTTCCCCTGCTCCTCATATCCCAATGTCAATATTTAGGACAATGGCGTTACGTTATTTATAAATTAAGAGATTTACAAGGTGAAGAGATTAAAGGTACTTATTACGAAGCAGAATTACAAAAAGTTGTCGGCTCTGGTTTCTATCCTGTAGAGAATGTGCAATATAAAAGTGGAGAATTTTTTTTCCCCTTAAAAATTTTTTACTTAGGTGAAAAATAACTTTTTCAGCAATCAAAATTTTTAGTCTACTATAATACATATATCTACACGTATATACTTAAGAGGATTGTAAAAATTTATTACTAAGAAATAACCGAGAAATATATTTATGAAATACATATATATCATAAAAAGCAGCAAAATTTATAAATTTTCATTATATCTTACCTGATATAAGGTTTTGATGCAATAATTCCAAAGTAGTGCCATAATTCTTCCCAGAAGTCTGTATAATTTTCAACTGACCATTTTTGGA
>BMAO01021279.1:0-22412 GCA_019973975.1 Trichonephila clavata
AAAAACATTTACCATCGTCGCATTTAATGTTTAGTACGGCTTTTTTATTTTTGATTTAAGTGATAAACGTTTTTTGCATCCGCCTCTGATGTCTCGATACTGTCCGATATGTAAATCTATTCTTGAAATATTTTTTTATTTGCCACCCACTACCATTTCTAATAAAATTATCAATGGATGTAAAAATTTTGGCAAAAGCCGCATCGATTGCTGGGAGGATTTCTAAGTTTGATAAAATTCGAAACGCGGTACTACAAAAATAAAATTGTGCACGTTATTTCTTCACCTTGGTCATTTAGTTTAGCAAATACGATGCTTAAGCAAATAATAAGTCTAATTCTTAAAACAATATCAGTGTTCAAAATGTTGCAAATTATTTCGCGAACATCGTGATAGAGATCATGAGGATCTACGTAATTCACCGCAGCGCGCAGCGTTCTCGCAAATCCTCGAAAGGAAGAGCGATAATTCTCAAAATGAATCATAGTATTGGACAAAAAATGAGAGGGTGAAAAAGTTTTTCTTTTAAACTAAACTATTAAAATGCTTTTCATAAATTTATCTCGCTATAAATTGTCAGTCTCAAAAGTGTATTCACAAAAACAATAGTTGAAAGTTCGAAAACAATTTTCAAAAGATTATTCTTATAGAATATAAATCATTGTAATCAAAATTTTAAACGAATCAGAAAAGCATGTTTTGCGACGCCTTTTGTAAAAAAGGTATCGAAAACTCGTTAGTTAAAAATACAATTCACGACACAACATCAAGAACTTTTTTCAAAAATGCATTCTCTAAGTTAATATCAAAAACACATTTCTAATGAGAAAAAAAAAACTTGCATGCAAAAAATTATTTTCAAATCTAGCAAATTACAAAATTCACACGCTGGCTTTTTATGAAAACGATATCTAAAACTCGTTAGTTAAAAATACAATTCGCGACACAACATCAAGAACTTTTTTTCAAAAATGCATTCTCTAAGTAAATCTCAAAAACACATTTCTAATGGGGAAAAAAAAACTTGCATGCAAAAAATTATTTTCAAATCTAGCAAATATCAAAAATTGCAATTCGTTATGTAGAAAAACACTTAGCATACATTTCTAATCTAAAAAAGTTTTTTTCTCAAGCAAAAATGATTTTCAAAATAGAATGAATATCATAAAACACAACTCATGCAATAGCGTTTAAAATACATTGCAGACAAAAATATCTAATATGCAATAAATATTTTTACAATTAAGTAAATACCAAAGAAAAAATAATCAGTTCGTGCTATATAGTTTCAAAAATACATTTCTAATCTAAAAAATTCGGCAAGTGAAGGCAGTACGTGGCAAAATTTTTAGGAAGCTTTTGAAAGGAATCGTTTTACATAGGCCAAAGTTCGAACGATGGAAGAAAACTTTGAAACACGTTTAGTCCACTCGAAGAAATTAGAGTTGGAATCATTCAGAGACAGATTCGTCGTAACTGTAGGTTTTCTCTCTTCGGTAGCAAGTTCAAGAGCATCCTTGAAATCAGAGTCTTTGGTGTCTGGCCAGGAGGAACGGTTTTTCAACCATATTGGACCCTCCCACCAACAAAGACTGAAGAGAGTTTGTGCGTTGCATCCCCTGGATGCGATGTCTGCAGCGTTCATCTGTGATGGAACGTAATACCAGTCTTCCTTCGATGAGCTGGAATGGATCTCTTTTATTCTGTTACGAACGAAGGTTTTCCAAGTCCCAGAATTTTTGATCCAACAAAGCACGACTTTTGAGTCAGTCCAGTAGAAAGTTTGAATGCTGTGAATGTTTAATGATGTTTTGACGCTCTGGACAAGGCGAGTGCCGATAACTGCTGCCAAGAGTTCGAGTTTAGGGATGGACATTTCATTTTTCGTTTTGGTGATGGGATCCTTTTTTAGAGGAGCGACGCGTGATTTTGCCTGAACTAATTTAATTTTGACTTTATTATCGCATTCAAATCGTAAAAAAACGCACGCTGCAAAGGCTTTCCCACTTGCATCACTAAACATATGTAAGGTGGTAGTTGACTCATCAACTAAATCCCCAAAGTAGCGTGGAATTTGAACCAGTTTCAAAAAATTCCAAACTAGCAAGCCAATTTTTAAATTCCTCAACGATTTCAGAAGGCAGTTTTTGATCCCATGTTAGTTCATAATTTTTCCACGCTTTTTGCATTAGAAGTTTTGGAATGAGTGTTACGGGTGCTGTAAAATCGATTGGATCAAATATCTTTTGCGAAATTGACAAAAGTTGCCGTTTAGAACATGTATCGTTGATTTCAGTAGAAATATTTCTGAGATCACAAGTGAGCAAATCAGTATTTGGTTCCCATAAAAGGCCAAGCACAGAGCATTTTGTTTTTTCCCGATTTTGTTGCTCTGTGGAAGAAACCCAACCTGTGAGCTCAAACCCTGCTTTCGACATGACTTGACAAGCTATTGTTTGAAATCGTTGAAGCTCTATCTCATTTTGGACACTAGCCACAACATTATCGACATAAAAAGAATCTTTTAATTTTACCGCAACATCATTTCTTTCCTTTTCTAAATGATGGTAAATGGTAGCCATCAGCAAAAATGGGCTAGAAGAAAGGCCAAAAACTACTCTACAATGCCTATAGATTATAATTTCACGTTTTTCGTAATTTTCCCACCACAGAAATCGGAGATAGGGGAAATTGAGATCTGCAAGAAGGCTTTGCGAATATCTGAAATGACTCCCAGTCCATTTTCGCGAAATTTATTTAGAATGGAAGGGATCATCTCAATATAATTAGGTCCAGTTGCTAAGGATTGATTTAAGGAAATGGAATTTTCATCTTTTGCTGAAGCGTCGAAAACTGGGCGAATTTTAGTCGTAAGACTAGACTCCTTAAAGACAGCTCGATGAGGTAAATACCTGCATTTTTGTTGCGATAAATTTACCCCCTTAATATTAATTGGTACTGGTTCTATGATTCCCAACTGTTCCCATTCCTTCAAAATTTTGTCATAAGAATCAAATTTTCCTGTGGAAATAAGTTTAGAAGTCATGGTATTGAGACGTTTTTCAGATTGAAATTGCAAATCAAGTAGTTTTGGATGCCCTTCAACCCATGGAAGATTTACCTCATACCTGCCCTGATTGAATTTTACAGTTTTTTCGAAAAAAGACACAGTATCATCATCAATGTCCTTTCTTGTTTTGTTTTCCACAGGGTCCCGTATACCCAGAATATCCAATGACCAAAGGTCACAAATTTTGCTACCGTTTAGCAGTGAAATCACAGGCATGGCATGATTAGAACAAGTGGTATAGGATAATGATTTTCCCATAGCTACCCACCCTAGATAAGTCTGAACAGCGGTTAAACCATTGGGTTGTTGACTTATGAAACCAGTTAAAATTTTTCCTAAATAGTCAGCACCCAGTAAAACTGATATGGCAGAATCATTTTTTTCACAATCGGATAAATAAATTCCATTTTTAGTGAAGCATTCTGCATCAGATTTACTTATTTTTGGAATTGTTCCGCAAATTACTTCCTTATCTAACAATATCGCTTCACACGAAAAATTTCCCCGAATTTCCTGAAGTTCACATTTAAATGCGAAATGTTTAATTTTTTCCGTTTCAATACCTCCAAATAAACTATGTTTAAGAAATTCGGGATGATCAACTTTTAAGTCCAAAAACTCTGCGAGATCACGATTTATATATGACCTTTGCGAAGCTGAGGCACATAAACAGCGAACTATTTTTGTTTTCAAAGGGCCTGATACTCTAATTCTGAGTGTTTGCAATAAAACATCTGTCGAACCGGAAGAGCTATTGCTGGTGACACTATTAATTTCTGTTTTGCTCGGAGAAGAAAAGGAATTTTCATTTTCTCTACATAAATTTGGGCATAAAATTGGAAAATGTTTTTTCGAGCAAACTATGCACCGAACACTCATTCCGCATCTATCTGCGCGACAGTTAATTCTAAGACACGATAAGCACGCTTTCATCTTCAAAACTTTCTCTTTTCCTTCTTGAAAGGGCATTTTTTGCGCCGTGAAACAGTCACTACTGCGGTGAGTTTTTTTCGAACAAAATAAACAAAAAATATTCGACTCTCTCCTTTCGCTTTTTGTTTGGGTAACAAGACTCGATGCAGTGGGGACGGGGGTCACCGAACTGAGATCGCGAGAGGGGTCAGTTTTCTGTTTACTTGTTTTATTTTTATCTTTTTCTCCCGCACAGAAAGCTTTTGCAATACGCAGGCGCTCAGCACTGACCACTTCCGAACGAAGGAATTGAATTAACAAGTCCAGGTCATGCGTATTTGCAGTGCTGTTATGAGAAATATAATTTCTTTCTCTTTCCCATGCGATTAGAATTTGTTCAGGGATTGAAGCTTCAACTAACGGATACAGCATGCATGCCATATTTTTCTTTAGTTACTCCTAAATTTTCTAGACAACGCAAATAAGTATCTAATTGGTCTACTAAATCAGTAAAAGACATATTATGCGATTGATTTAGAATTAATTTTAAAAGTTCGCGTACATACAATTCAATTAGCATTTTATCATCAGCAAAACGAGTTTTTAAATTTTTTATGACAGTTTTGTATTCACCTTTAGATACATGGTAAGATTGAACGAAATCAAAAGCCTTACCTTTTGTTGTTTGCATCAGATATGCAAATTTCAAGTCGTCCTCTATTTTAGGATCCTCATCAATTTTTTGGAACATGGACCAGAAGGAAAACCAATTTTTGGGATTACCATCGAAGTCTATTAATTCCAATTTAGGAAGATTTATGCTTAAACGATCCATCGATGGAGAGATATCCAATTGTTGTGTTTTCTGCTCATAGATTTTCGAAAACTCTTGGAAACGAACTTTTGCAGAGATAAAATTATCTCGGTACGTTTCGTTTTGTTCCAGCTCATTCTTCACAATTGTGTCGGGATCAGGATGTGAAGAAAGATATGTAATCACACTAATTCGTCGTTTTCAAAAAGACGCTTTGTCTTTTCTTCAAGTTTGGTAAATGCCAGCGACGCTGCAGGAAAATCGTTTGCTGCGATGCAGTTATCCAATTCACTGATTGTTTTCGTAACGGCCGATCGTAGCACTTTCCTTTGGATCAAGCAGTTTTTATCCATTTTGTTTTGGATCAATTATTTTACTTGGGTTTGTTTATGTCTTGGGCGCCAGAATATTGGAACACGAGTAGGGTAATGAGTTTGGAATAGTCCAGTGACATAATGACATAATGTTGAATCAAGGGACTGGGACCGCCAGGTCCCTCCGCTCTTTATCTGGCAATGTTGTTGGCTTGGAATTGTGGATTGGAATGAGGATGGAGGCGTGGCTTCAGAGAAGTGGACCAATGGGGTGAGAGGAGTCTGGACTATGTTGGAAGCAATGGGATTGGATACTGCAGTGAGCTTGATAAGAAAAAGGGCCGATGGAATTTTAACAAAAAAGGGCCGTTGGAAATTTAACAAAAAAGGGCCGTTGGACTGTTAACAAAATATACTTGGAATTGAGGTAAAATAAAGGTTAATAAAATAATAAAATTAGTCTAGTAATAAAATGAATATGTAAGCTTAGAAAATATTGAGGTAAAGAATTTAGAATTAATTCTTGTCGAGCAGAGCTTCGACAAGAACATACGCTGCATTATTATCTTTTTCTGCTTGTTTTAGTTTGGGTAATAGAGTTAAAATTTCGGGGGATCTTTTTAATATCCTTGAAATGACTTGAACTAATTCAAAAACTTGAATTAGATCAGAAATGTTGCTAACAGCACAGGGCTCACGGTCGACTTTGTCTTTTGCATGGTTTATTTGAATATTTTCGGTGCAGGGGTGGGGGAAGGGGGGGGGTTTCGCTAACGACGTTAGCGAAGGAAACTCCTGGTGTTATTGTGCTACTTTCAAAGTTTTTGTTACTGTTTGGATTATTTAATGTAGTGCCTTTTTTGGGTTGGGGGAACTTGGGACATTTAGTGTATGAGGCCGTATGGCCGCGCTCGTTACAGTTAATGCAAAGTGGATTTTCCTGTCGTTCTTTTATGGTGCAATTCCTCGTCTGGTGTTCCAAACCGCATTTGAGACATCTTGGCTTTAGGTGGCAATTGGCTGCCGTGTGATAAAATTTATTGCAATTAAAGCATTGGGTAACTCCTCTAATGAGGTAACCCTCTACTCTAACTTGCATAAATCCCACCTTGGTTGTGTCAAAGATTCTCATGTTGTTTGGATTCCTGGGTAACACCACTTGAAAAAATGGGAGGGGGGCTTTGTTTTTTTTGGAAATTAGTTGGATTACATTGTCTATTGTGAATCCGTCTTCTTCGAGATCCTCTTGGATCTCGTGGGTCTTGGAGAAAATGGGGAGTCCTTTGATGACAATTTTAATTGGCTTATCTATTTTAGGTTTAGTTACAATAAATTCATATTCTTTGTTTTGTTCATAGTCCAGTGAGTACCCAAAGATGCTTTTATACTTTTTTATTCAGCGCAGCTGACTACGCACAACAGAAGACAACAAAGAAGTAAATATATGGTTACAGTGAAAAACAGAGACGCGCCCATTCGCAGCGACATCTACCGTGTAATGGGGGAGATACAACAAATGGCCTCATTTCTTATGTTTACTCAATCAGCTCTAAAAAATTTTATAAAAAATTAAAAAAAAAATTTAGTACATTTTCTAGATCAATACATCTAATTTATTACTTTTACTAATATATAAATATTTATTAATTTTTTTCTCTAACTACTTCGAAGTTTTTTGAAAATATTGGTAAAATTTCACTTATAATTGGGATTTTTATAAATCTTGGGTAATTTATTTTAAATGTTGATAGTTAAATAGTAATATTTATTGGTATCGAGTCATAAAAAAGCATTTGGTGTGCTATTTTGTTAAAAAATACTCTGAAAGTGTTCGGATACCTTAATTTATTTTTGTAATCTGCATTTAACAACAAAAGCTTTAAAACCTGCAACTGAGGAAAACGATTTTACTTTGTAATGTACTTTTTATTTTAAATTTAACTTTTAAATGATTTTTTTTCGGTGTGAGAATTTTAACCATTATTTTTACAAACTGCATAAACCTATTTATTTGTGCTCGTGATTATTTTAACTTTGCTTTCTTGCAAAACAGAAAACTGTGATTGTAAAAATGTTTGCGAGTTAATCGTCTCGGGATTTCCGGAACCCCATGGTGAGGTGAACATTTTTTCTTCCGTCAAAAATATATTTAACCCCCTAATTCTGCTAACAGCTGAAACAATGACACAATTATTTTTATTGTGCATGATTGGCGTAATGCATATTAAGGTATGTGACTACCTTCGGAGCACTTTTTTGAAATATATAAATTTTCAACTAAACTTATTTTTATTCGAAATGGGGCATAAACCTGGGATTCAAGTACAATTTCCACAAAATTAAAAATAATTTTCGATATATTGGGAATTTTGAGTGAAATTTTAGTGCAGAGATTAGATTTTGATTCATAACACAGATATAACTAAATAAAAAAAATGTTCTGAAAATTTCAATTCAATATCTTACAAATATTTTGAGTTGGGACGTACTTCCGGTTTTGTAAACTTCATTTTTTTTTATACGATTACCTAGCTCGGACAACGTAGCTTCGACGACCTAGTTTGGATAACATTTTTTGGCACGTTGCCCGAAGAGTATTTAAGACGCGCTAGCTCGGCTTCTTTCATTCCGCTGCTCTTTGTTGTCGACATTTTTTTCTGTTGGCTCTGTCGACGAAATTTTTGTTACGCATAGACGTTTTTGAATTTTTTCACGAACAACGCTCGGTGAAATTCTTAAATTAAACTTTTTTTTGTAAATGTTTGTGAATGCATTTTTAAATTAAAGTCAAGTTTTTTTTGTAAATGTTCTTTCGTGATGTTACGCACGATGTTTTTTGTTACGCGGTGAATTAAACTTTTTGTAAACGTTCTTTCGATTTTTTTCAAATCAGTGCTATTTTGAATGTTCTTTCGTGATGTTGTATTTGTTAAGCAAGTGCTATTTTACTTTTTGTAAATGTTCTTTCGAAATTAAACTATGCGGCTCTATCGTAAATTAAAATTTTAATTTACGCTATTGTGCTTTTTTTGTTAATGATATTTTTAAATTAAACTTTTATAATCGTTCCTTCGAAATTAAACTATGCGGCGCTATCGTAAATTAACTTTTTCTATTTGGCTTTTTGTAAATGTTCTTTCGATTTTTGTAAATGTGAATCTCGGTGCTATTGCGAATTAAATTTTTGATATGCATGATTTTTTTTATGTTGTTAAGAAATTAATTTTTTAAATTGTTATCTTAATTAGCTGAAATTGGAATCAATATAGTAGATAATCACTATAATTCACAATTTTAAAAAATTTTAATTTGATTTTTTTTAAACTTTTTTTTAAAAAAAAAATATGCTCCTTGCGCGTTAGTTTTTAAGATATTTTCTTAATTTTTGTTTTATATGTATATGAACTATAACTAAATATATCTGTGCATGGATTCAGAATAAAATTTGAAGAAAAAAAGATACACTTTCTATGCTATATGAAATATTTCACCAATTATCACACGTTCAAGGTAATCAAAACAACGTAAAATATAATCCGTTAAATTTTTAACAAAACCAATGCACAAATTTGTGAATTATATCATTTTTTATAACTTGTGAAAATTTTAAAGATACGATGAAATATGAAACACAAGGAGCATTTTACGTACTCATGAAAAGAGAAAATTCACGAACTGAGAAAAACACATTTTAAACATTTATTTGTGTAATATGAAATAATAAAACAAAATGTTACATAAAAACTTACCCTTACATGAAAATCAAACATATAAGAGATTATTATAGTAGAAATCTAATAAATGTTTTAAAATTTATTATATTTAGTTATAAATTGAATAATTCAAGTAATAGCATCCGCAAAACTGATATTTATAAAAAAAACATAGCGTGGCAAGACATTCTCTTAAAATTTACCAGCACAATATGATAATCCTTCAGATTTTATATATTTTTTTTCTATTGTATTACGAAATTTTTCGCTTCTTAATTCTTTTGTCTTTTACAATTTGAAAAGTTTTAATTCTACTTTGCTTTAATCGACGGTCATCTCTCATTTCACTAATTTGTATCGAAGATATGGAAGTGTTCTGATGCACGTTTTTCAAGGTAAACAGGGATCCAAAATTAAACTGACTTACTGCTGTTACAACAGATATTTCCAATCTTTTCTTTGATTGGAAACTTTCTTTTTGGCAGTGACTCCAGATAACACTGTGCAAACATTCATTTGCATTTTGACTTTTACCTGAAGTACACCGGGACAATATCTCGTTGCTTGCTAATCTCTCGTACACAGGTAGAATCTTCGCAACAACCTCCTCAGTTAATTTTGTCTTCATAGCTGAATGACTTTGAGGGGATTCGCCAAAGCTCTTTTATAAAAACACCGAGAAAGTTTGCCATCAGGACATTTGTTGTGTTTCGGTTTGGTGTCTGTGGAGGAACAATGATAAAGTGTGGTATATATTACACTTTTCATTTTTTCTACGTCATCGCAATTATCTTTAAAGGCTTTTCTGTAAAAGTTAGTTAACTATTGTGGTTTCTTTTAAACTACCAACCTTTTTGCCTCCAATACAAACACCTTTGCTTCGCCAATTTTTCACGTTGCTGCGTAAACTAGTTCCTAAGCGTTTGGAAATATGGTTGATACATTCTTCTTTTTTAATTTGTTTATCTTTTCCGTAAATGTTCAACGATATCAGATGTTGGAATGTTTTTGAATCTCCGTCTGATAATATGCAAGTGTAGCACATATTGCACTCCTTGCCACAAAACTGCAGCAGCTTCCATTTCCATACTAGATGAGGAACCTGTATGATTTATCTGACATTCAGATTTGTGACCTTCATACCAAATTGCAAAATCTGGACTATCCCTGGAAAGGTCTCTAACTGCAGCAGTACATTCCGTACAATACTTTGACAGTATTTCATAATCTATTACTAAGCCTGTCAATAAATCAATGACAACTCCTATCCCGTACAGTGATTTATATCCCCGCTTTCGCCAAGATCCATCAAATGACACAGTTATGTCTAAAACACCAGTTTCCTTACCTTCATTATTCAATTTGAGATGTTGCTTTTTAACTATATTTCTCGCAACTTTAAGGATCTGATGTTTCACCTCTCTATTTTCTTCGGACAAAATTTTAATGTGCTTCGAAAAAGATTTTTTATCCATTGTATTCATACCCGTCACTAGTGAAAATAGTTCCAATCCTGCGTGACCTTTCTCAAGTCTTAAAAAAGATGAAACCATTTTTTTGTTAATGTCAAAAAAATGTTTGTCTTTTACACGTGCACTTCAAAATCAGAAATTCAATACTGCCTCACAACTAGAGCAAACCAATTCTAGTTTTGATGCCATACCCAGCTGTGTTGTTTTTATAATATTTAAATTATTCATATCACATTCAGGGCACTTTACAGTTGACAATAAATTCTTCCATACATTTGTTGGATCATTTTGTTCACTTATCACATGTTCAGCAGAAGTGTGTGAGCTTAGAAGAGACAGTTTTCTTTCTGTTGCTGCATTCAGTTCACTAGAATTTAATGTGTAAGTGTTTACTTCATTATTTTCATTATTAGAGGACACATTATCACTTGCATCGGGGTCATTTTCATGTAAACTTTGATGCTCCAGCCCTATTTCTCCAGAGGCCATCTCTTCTTTGCTTTTAGCAAAGCTTGCATTTTAGGTTATGATGGCCTTCCTTTTGAAACATGATATCGAGAACTAATTCTGTGCATTGTACAAATACTGTTGGAATGATTAATTTATCAAGAAAATTATAATTGAGTATTCAAATGAAAGAAAGGAAAACTTTGAAAAAAAAATAGACCTACAATTACATCCGAAACGACTAAGTATGCTGTGTTATAACAGATGTGAAACAAGCGCGCTAATACGATGTAAACAAACAAAGCAGAAGTAGAAGTTGAAGTTCCTATCAGAATCCTTCTTCATAAAATATGCGATGAAAAAAAATAATAATTGAGGCTAAGCATATGCTAGAAACTAAATATGAATAGTTCTTGTTTACGTTCAAATGACAGGTGCCACGCCCATTTAAATAGTCGATGGCGCCATATTTAATTCTTAGATTACTCATAACTCAGTAATTATTAGTCAAAATGAAAAATTTCTTCGACAGAATCATTCTCTAAAATAAATAGAATATTATTAGTATAAAAAATTAAAATCGCAATTTTGACCAAATTTTGAGATTTTGAAGGTCCACCATCCCCTTAAGCATGTTGTCGGTGCAATTAAACTTTTTTGTAAATGTGAATCGCGGTGCTATTGCGCAGTTACGCATGTGTTCGTGAATGAAATTAATTTTTTTTTCTGTAAATTTTTGGTATGCATGATCATTTGTTTTTTTATGTTAAAAATTTACCCGTGCGGTTGTGATTTTTTCGATTTTTTTTAGATGGCATCCAATTATAGATTCGGGTTCCTCGGCCACGTCAACGGATTCTATTCCGAAGGGAGATTTGTAGTGGTCGAGGCTGCGCTAGCGTCTATCTGGACGAAGGAATCCGTGGTGGTGACTGTGGACACGACTACACACCGGGTAAGAAAAAACTTCTGTATTCGTAATTTTCTTTTTTAACGTACCCTCGTCTGTGCGATACGGGTCATTCGAAACCGGAAGTGATCCGTGCTTTTTTACCTTCTTTGTAGTCCATAAAAAAACTATTTCTGACCCGCTCGGCAGCAATTTCGATTCGATTCCTCGCATGTTTTTTGTTTCGATCCTTCGATCGTTTCTAGACATTCTGCTTTATCCGTACCATTACTTACTCCAAATGTACTTTTATTGCCGATTCTTCGGCTATTGAAAAACGCTGGCACGAATCGAGCCGAACGGGTCGTTATTTTTAACAAAGGATTTATTTGAAAACCTTTAGTGATGTACTCGCGATATTTTGCATTGATTTATATAAAGTTAAATGTTCTCTCGACGCGATATCGCACGTTACACAAATGTTGTCGGTCGAACGAACGAAATTCACGTATATCGTTTATAACTCGTAGTAATTATTTTTTTTCTTTTTCAGGCACCGTTCGACCCGAGGACTTGAAAAGAATAATGTTCGAGATTTACCGCGAGAAGACGGGGGACGCAATATGACGGTGCTGACGAAAGGCCCCGAGCAAAAGAGGATATTCGAAAGTTTTGGGATGCCTAGCATGGACGTAAAAGCGGAGCTCTTCGAAAATTGCCCCAGGTACGAGGACCTGCCAAGTGTGGAGTTGCCGTACGCGGACCCCCACGGAGGAGAAATGGTGCACGCGTACGGAGGGGCAAGGTGCAGTAGGAAAATTGCGTACACGTTCGCGCAATTCGTGAAGCAGAAGCTCCAAGCCGGCGAGTCGGAAGTTCGGACGGTGGTCTATTTTGATCTATCGAAATTCAAAACTTTTGACAGGGTGTCGATGACCAAGAACAACATAGCTTACGTGTTTAACTTCAAGTGAAATTTTTGTACGTGTGTAAATATTTTTTGTATGTAAATAAAACATTTTCTCTTGCGCTATTTTTTATGACTTTGTTGTTTTTGAATGGGATCGTCATAAAAATTTTAAATACTATTACGAAGTATCTATATCGTTTTTCTCTCGTGCCGACATAATCGTTTTGACGAATTACTGCATTTTTATCTAACGTAAAAAAATATTATTAATAAAATTTTCTGGAGAGTAATATCTTCGCAGATATATTTAACCAATTCAATATGATGTGCATTAATTCGCAGATATATTTAACCGATTCTAGATATTGCACAAAAATTCGGTGATGGAATAAATATATAATCGTATAAAAATGCACTAGTTAAAAAAATATTTTAGAAAAAAAAATTAATGATTTTTAATATGCATCGTGCACAATATTATAAATGCACACTGATATTAATATCCAATCGTGCACAATAAAATAATTATGTCATCGTTTTAGCTGTTAGCAGAATTAGGGGGTAGAAAAAAATATTCACCTCACCATGGGGGGGTTTTGGAAATCCCGAAACGATTAACTCGTACATGTTGCCTTCAAGATTGGCAACAATGCAATTTATTTCGAGTTTATGGCTCTAAACGAGAATTCGTCGGTGCCCCTTATAGTATAGATATGAAGATATCTAGTGTTGACTCTCTTCCAATCACTCATTAATAGGTCGAATAAATTCTCTGACGAAAATATGGACAAAAATGACTCGAGCCTAGTTCGTCGTGAATGGGTAACATGGTCGCATGTTTGGCCTATAAATAATAATTAAACATAAACAAAAACAAATATTTCAATGTAAGAGAGAAAATTATCAAGCTGAACGAGAACATACAATGATGAATAAATATAAAGATATATGAACATTTATATGATCTCCAAGAAACTATGCGAGGAAATCAAAAAAAAAAAATCATTGGAATTTTTTAAAGATATCTAGAGGGAAAAAATCTTTTCAAGGTGCATCCTTTTTTCTGTGCAAACATTTTTACAATCACAGTTTTTCTGTTTTGCAAGAAAGTAAAGTTAAATAAGTTAAAAAAATTCTAGAGAGAAGGATGTAGATTTAATGACAAAATATATTCTCAAGTTGGCAGAATCGTTTAAAGTGAAAAAAAAAATAACATTTATATGAAAATGTAAGAAATAATAATGAGCACAAAAATTCATTTGTATTCGCGATTCAAAAATGTTATAATTTGTTTGAAGTATAATGTTAATCACGAAAGAGTTATAATTTATTTGAATATCACAAAAGAGTTATAATCATTACAAAAGAGTTATAATTTATTCGAATATGAGGGTGAAATCCCAAAATATATAAATAATTGTACACCAAAGGAAATAAAAAATTTTATTAAATGTAAATCACAAAAATATAGCTTTATGCAATTTATAACATATAGGAATTAAAAATAATTTATAAAACATTATCTATAGAAAGATATAGGCCTTGGCTTGTAAATAAAATTCTAGAGAAAGAGGAACACAATTACAATTGAGATATGTGACTACCCAAAATTCGTTGTTTTGGGAAAAATTTTCGAAATTGGTTTTATGCTTTTATTTTATAGCCCATACATTTAAGATTCCAAAAACACTCTAGTTTTATTTTTACGACATTTAGAAACTAAGTTATAGCATAATGATTACAAAACCGGAAGTACGTCTCAACTCAAAATATTTGTAAGATATTGAATTGAAATTTTCAGAACATTTTTTTATCTAGTTATATTTGTGTTTATGAATCAAAAATCTAATCTCTGTGTATATATTTATGTATTTTATTGCTTTTTTATAAAAAAAGATCGTTAATTTTTTAAGAAATCGTGTTTTTGCATAAAATTGGGCTTAATTAAAAAACTTTCAAAAGTATCACAAATCTTTTTTTTCCTAACACATATAAAGATGTTAATAGCGTTGAATACATTCATTAGAATTTTCTGTAAATGCAATTTTTCATCACAATTTCACTAAAAACAACTATTGTTGTAGTTTATAAAATTCTCCAGAAAAACGGATTTCATTTTAAAATATTGAATTGAAACTTTAAGAAAAAATGGTTTATTTAGTTTCATCTCCAGTCTAGACTATAACCTAATCCCCGTGTATATATTTATGTATTTTATTGCACTTTTTTGTAAAAAATAACATTAATTTTTTTGTAAAAAATTGAGTTCTTGCATATAAAGGGCCATATTTCAAAAGTATCACAAGTTTTCCAGCTCTAGGCACAGATAATGATTTTATTTATGTAATTGCATAAAAATTATTGGAATATATTGGTTAGAATTTTCAATACAAACCTTACCATAACTGCAATTTTTTCACTAAAATTTTACTTAAAATTCCCCATATATTGAAAATTATTTTTAATTTTGTGGAAATTGTACTTGAATTCCTATTTTTATACCCCACTGCAAATAAAAATAAGTTTATTTCGTTGAAAATTTATATATTTAAAAAAAAAGTGCTCCGAAGGTAGTCACATACTTTAATGTACATAACGCGATCAAACAATATCTTATTTTCTCTCGTGTAAAAAATAAAAATAAATTATTAGTCTTTTTTTTTAATTTATTTACTACTATATATATTCATACGCTTACTTTATAGTCAATACAATTTATCATGGATTTAAAAGTATTATACACAATTTTCCACTGGGTTATGAAATGTTTTTATTAATAATTCGAATATCAAATCAAATAGAAATTTATATCGGTCCTTGGGAAAAAAATTTGTTCGAGAGGAAATGTTCACTTTATCGCCTTTAGATTGGTACCATATCACACATGATTGCGGCACTTATCCGGATATTGGGAGAAACCGATCATTATCGATGATTCTTTCCTTTTCAGTATTATACAAAAATCTGATGGAGAGTTTTTCTTTTTACAAAAATATGAAATAAAAAGTAATTATGAGCGGCATTTTTTGTCACCTATATTGTGTTAAATAAAATGCAAATGGAAACTTTATTTTGTGAATCAGAAGTACATATGGAGTGTGTTTTAAAACACCTTTTTAAAAATTTTACAGATACACTTTGTTCCATGACACCCGGAGAATGTCAGACGGATCGAATTATTGAATCTAAACTCTATACGAGTTTGATTAAAATACTTTGTGAAGCATTAATCTTTTCAATAAACGATCAATTTCAATGTAAAGGTTGTTTAAATGTGTGCGGTCATCAGGAAGGTCACGAATGTTTGTTTATGACTAAAGAGGAAATGTTGGAAAAGTACGGTAATGTGTGTGTGTGTGTGTTGCTTTTTGTGCTATAGATTATCAAAAAGTAGCTCGTGAATTTTTGAAAAAAAATTCACAATGGTCCGATTACACGAGGGCGTTTATATCGAATACAGTTTGAATATTTAACACAGGATATATGTAAAATGTATTTGCAAAAGGATGAATAAGGGAGCAGTTGTTTTTTTAAATAAAAAACGATCACATTTTATTACAAAATTAAAGCACAATATACAGAATAGTTTTTTTTTTTTTGGCGAGGATATTTTAAAACAAAGTTAATGCATGTGTCACAGCACAATATACGGAACAAGTTATATTGTTCAACAAGCACTCAAGATGTCCAGGACAAAAACAATTGGCACAATAGCCCACTTGCTCCGTCAAAAAATTAATCCGTTCTTTACAGCAGGGACATTCCACTGGCGCGTCCACCACGGGGATATCTTGTAATATATGGTTCGGAACTTCCTCGTAGATTTTTTGTAGCATTCGCCTCAAGGACATCCCAAACAGGTTTTGTAAATCGTTCTCACATACAGCTTTTCGGCAGTAAGGGCATTGACTTTTTGTAGCTGCCCATAGTTTTATGCAATTGACGTGGAACGAGTGTCCACAGTTTAATTTTAGCACTATTGTTGTATCTTCCAAACAGATGCTACATATGGTAGACATGATTTTTTGAGTTGCAATGAATACAATACTGTAAGTTTAGTATTTATAATGTACGGAGTTACCTAATTCTTAATAAAATATTATCTAATTCTAAAATATTATCTAATTCTAAAGTATTATCTAATAGCTTGCGTTTTTGTCGCGGTTTCAAACTGGTCAAAAGCCTGGAAAGAGCCTAGTTTTAATTTTTTAAAAAAAGTATTTTTTTTAATGGTTATTCTGAAAAGATACTTCGAGTTATCTTCGAGGCGTTCTGACAATTGTTTTATGGTTTTTTTTTCTTCCAGAAACCGATTTTCATTCGACTTTTAGCACCAGAAATCTAGTTTACAACCAGAAGCATCGACTTTTAGCACCAGAAATCTAGTCTACGACCAGAAATCCAGTAACATCGACCTTCTTCCGTGATTATTTGCCCCATATGTCTGAGCGTCGTCGACGGTTCCGAAACGTACACCTTGATCGGATGCCGACACACGTTTCACTCGAATTGCTTGAGACAGTGGATCGAGATGAACAAGAGTACGTGCCCGTACTGTCGCCGCGAAATGCTGAAAAAGGATGAAAGTGTCATTGCAGACGTTTCCGACACGACCTTCGACATGGATTCTGACACGACCTCGGATTCTGACCCAGACCGATCGCTGTAAAAAGCAGGCGAGGACGACATTTGTCGATGGATGCTCTCATAAAATATCACGGTAGGATTGAATCCAGGATCCCCTCCCACTGACGAGAAACAAATGCGTATCTTACGGATTGATCGTCCGCACGCCCCAGGAAAACGTGTTGGTGTTGCAAACAAAGTTCCATATTGTGTGGAAAACTTCATGAAACGATTGCACGAGCGTAAAATTACGTATTCCGAAGAATCCATCGGACCCCGTTTCGAAGAAGAGTATCTGTATCCCGAAAACCAATTGGAATACGACCATTACCGTCGAGGATCGGCATTCGAAGACAAGATTGATTTTCCTCCCGGTCAACTCAGAGCCGAAATTTTACGTAAAATTTTACAGAATAGGGAAAAAGGTCGAGATATTTTAATTCAGTACGTTGTGCGAAGGTTTGAAGAAGAAACGGGCTATGATCCATGTGTACGAGATCAGGGTCCTTTGGCGGAAGTGCAGTTCAAAAGTTCGGACGGCAATACTTACACCCAATATTATTTCTTAGCCCTAGGATTTCAGAAACAAAAGTACAATTTTAGCAAAGTGGATAGCTGGAGAGATCAGCTCTTAATATTCGAACCTCGACTCTTGAAAGTAAAAGATGTTATCGAAATCTTGAAATGTCAACAAAACACAAGGATGGACTTGAAACACCTGTTATTACAAAATCCCGAGGTATGGAAAATTGAAAATACTGTAAAATAATATTGTAAAAAAAAAAAAAAAATTTTTTTTTTGAACTTTTAACGAAAAGCTGCAGAGTGCCTTTCGGACACTGCTCGCCCGCTACAAAATATCATTTGATTTTAATTTGTTTCAACGGCACAATATTTTTCGACTTTTAATTTGTTTCACGCAGATTATATAAAGCGTGCTTCGACAGATTATTCGGTGCCCTAGCAAAGATGATTCCCGTTCTCGTAAGAATACACGACACGAGTTCTCACCCGAGTTATACGGTCATGGTCCATCACGAGATTCCTCGAGATTTTTTGGTAAAGTACGTTCTCGGTTGTCCCGTCGGCACTCCAATCGAGTTACAGGGTTGTAGTTCGAGTGATTATTTCGTGGTGGAGTGTTTGCGGACAGACGGTGGATTCCGGTTTAATTTGGATTTCAAGACTCCTCTCGGAATAATGGCCGAAGACGGACGTGCGTTCATGTGTATATATGCCTCGGAAGAGAACGGATGGAGCATGACGGCCGACGCTTGGCTGGATATGGTAATGCATCCATTTCTTCATAAAATTATACTCTTAATAGTGTATACGCCCCGAACGAGTGTGTGTATTTAGTCCAATCAGAAGGACGACAAGAGATTGCGTAGCCCGGAACATTTTTCGATCGTGGCTTATCTGCAAATGGAACGCGTCCAAGATCCTCGAACCGAAGGAAAAAGGATTTTTACCAGTTTAATGAACTTGCCACCGGTGAGCGACACGGTCTCGGATAACGCGGCAAGGAACATTTTTTTGGAGAATATGACCACGGGCAACGAGAAGATGGATAACGATCTTGTTGAAGAGAATGCAGGCGGTGCTCAGAGTCCTGGACGTGTGACTTTTGGTCGATGAATAAATTCTTGTAAACCACATGTGACTTTTGCTTGTAAACTAACATTGACATGTGACTTTTTTATCATATTAAAATAAAATCAAAACATACATTTATTATTTGCTTTCCTTTACAAATGAGGCAATGAAAATAATGGCCGGCTTAATGAAATCTAATTTAAAAATTTTTTTATTTTGTAAATTTTCCGTGTTACATTGGTTAATTTTAAGATTTTCGTCTATATTTATATATATATTTCAATGTACTTTTATAGCACTGTTATGTTGATTAATATGCCTCAATACTTGCTTTCTTTGATTGAATACATCTTCCAAAAACACACTTTTCTGTGCAAGAACAGTTTTATAAAGCTTAATTATTAGTGTAAACATGAAATTTCAAAAAGTAGTACTTAAGTTAGAACTGGTATTGAAGTTTTTTTCACGAAACTTCAAAGTTTAATTCCTAGCATTGATATTTTGACATTGATCGCACTTGCATCGAGCTATAGAAATAAAAATAAATAATATATACAATATTTCTTCATTTTTGAAGGAATGCTAAATGTTAATGCCTGTTGTGTAAAACTTTATTTAAATAATATAAAAAATATTAAGTGGAGCATGAAGGCCTTAACGCGACTGTTGCTGGGATGGGGGACCTTTTCCCCGGAAGCTCATATCAAGTAGGTGTCTGATACTTTCGATTTCTTGTTTCACTGAGTGATTCTTTCTTGAAAGTATACCAATCCCCGGTCTAGAGAATTCACTTTACTTTATAAATTTTCTGAATTTTTCTTTATAAAAAATAATAAAAATAAATGCAATAATATTTTTTTGATCCAAATGATACTACAGAAAAACTAGCTTTCAGAAACAGAAAGATTTGCTTTCATAATAAACAAGGAAACAAAAGTTGATTGTAAATTAATGCTTACAACATGTGTAAATGATAGAAAGGCTGGTTAATATGAAATTTTTTGTCTTAATTTTGTAGAACTATTCTTTGCTGAAAATTTCATTTACTTTTTTGTACAACATTTGGGATGTGATTTATATTTGCACAATTCATCATATTCTGAATATAATACTGTTTATGTCTTATCATGCAAAGATTTAAAAATTCAAATTTATCGTAACCAGATTATTCACTGAACATTTGATTACGGAAATACACACATTTGTGTTAAAATTATTCTCACTTTTTGAGAAATATATTATTCTGGAATACCCTACTCATATCGTAAAGCATTTGAAATTTACTTCAGATCACAAAAAGAAGGGGAAAAAAGTTTTTTTTTTCATTTTTGAGAATTTTTTATTTTATGTACACGATACCTTACTTTTTCATAGCTGTAGAATATCATTGAAAAAAAAAATCAACTGATATACAACAGTTCTTCGAGCATTGTACAATCTTAATATCTTAAATATAAGCCAATATGAAAGAAAAAGTGAAAAAATTACACAAAAGTGTTAATGTACGTTATGGAACAGTATGTAATTTACAATAACTTTGACGAAAAAAAATCCATGTCAAGCATTATATCTGCGCAATATTATTTTTTAAAAAAAAGAGTTGAATAACAGTTCTTAAAAAATGATACTATCTTTTGTAAGGTATGTAAACGATGTAACTTTTCAAACATACAAATATCAAAAAATATTCTAAATAAATTTTCATTAAATTTGTAAATTTTTTATGCATAAAGCTACTATCATTGCCAAACAGTTCAACTAAAAGACAAAGAAATTCTAAAATTAAAATTTTAGATATTCCTCTAACAATCAAACTGAAGGGAATTTTAATGAATTGCAATAAGAAAATTTTTTTTTAAATATTCACAGTAAATTATTAAAAATTTCTATGTAAACATTAATTTACAGGCAGAAAATTTGCAAGTTTATAGAAGAGAGTAACTGAGTACCTGTAGCAATATATATTTTCTGCAGATTAAATTAGTATGAGTATTTGTATTGAGTTATGAAATAAAAAACAGTACACCTCAGTACCATAGATTAGAATAGAGGATCTCAAACTTGTCATGTTTTTCGATCTGGGCCATTGCTTACTTAATACTGAATTTTTGCAAATTCCTGAACTTCAAATGTGTTTTGGACAGTAGGTATAATGTGGTAGCTCGCTGCTATTTTAAAAACACATTTACTTTACTATCTGTAGTGAAGTGTTGTGTGAAAAACTAAAAAATGCATGTTAATTTTTTAAACATTTATTAGACAAAAGTTAAAATTTAGTACCTGTTATACAGAATAAGAGAGCAAAAACAAAGGCTTTTATGACGCTTTAGTAACACATTTTTAATACTTAGCATAAATTTAGCTAGGTTTTACTTTAAATCTCCTCGGTTAGTAATGTCCAGTCTATTTTTTTCATAAAAAGAAACAAATTAAGGAAAACTTTTGTCTTTCCAATTAACAAAATAATTCAAAAAGCAACTTTTAATTTATCTCTAAAAAACCCAGATAAATCTTACCCTTAATTGGGCAGAATTTGATTTATCTATTTCTGTATACAATTTCAATTTCCATATAATAATAAAAAATACTAATAATTATAGCTTTTTCATTAAATTTTTATGTACTTGAGGTGCTTTCAATATTACAATTGCTTATAACAAATGCTTTTTAGTACTTTGTTTTAATTTTGGTTTAATTTAATTAAATATTTTGAATCAGCAGAAAGAAGATACAATTTCACACTAAATTCTGAAAAATAAATTTTCTAAAAAAAATATTATTTCTAAATTTTTAGTTAAATTAGCTTCTTTACCTGAATCTTTATTTAGTAGCAAATGAGATAAATGGAGTTTCAAATAATATATTGAGAGAAAATCATATGATGCATTTTGTAAATGAAATGTAAATTCAATTTTTTTTTTATTTAGTGCAATAAATATTTTTTAGAAACATGTTCTCAAAAAAAGAAAAAAAAGTCTGGAGCACAAAATAGAAAAAGGAAATTGCAACGAGAGAAGGCTAATCAGAAACTGGCGGGATCTCTAAATAAATATCTCAAAAACACAACAGGATTAGACGGTCAAGCAATTGAACCAGGACCTTCAACATCAGCATCTGGTTTGGAATTTCATACTGAAAACTTATTTCGAAATGTAAATTTACCAGAATATGATCAAGAAGAGAAACCACGATTGTACCAATAGAAAACTTAAATGTTGAAGTAGAAAATTCACCCGATAATAACATATCTCAAAATCGAGATTCTGATTTTGAGTTAAGCGATCCAGCTACCTGGCCTGATACAATTTCTATAAAAATTAGAGATTATTTAATAGAAAATGGCCCTTCCCGCTTGATAACCAAACATTTTCCGAGAGATAATTCTGGCAGAAAGTTTTCAGAATCGTTCTATTATAGAACATTACCGAATGGAGAAAAAGTATTTAGAAACTACCGTTAGTATATTCACATTCCCGATACACAGTTTTTTTGCTTCCCATGTAAACTATTCAGAAAGACGCATTCACAGATTAATAAGAATGGGTGTAATGATTGGGCCCATTTAACCCACATTTTGAAAACACATGAAAGTAGTGCATCTCACCTTAAACATAGTTCAAAATGCAGTGAACTCAAATGTCTTTGCGTA
>BMAO01021280.1:0-15959 GCA_019973975.1 Trichonephila clavata
TTTATGTTCAACTAGAAGCTTTACGAGTGTAAATGGCGATGGACCTCGAAATTCAAATAAGTGAACAGGACAATGCTTGGACTAGATCCCCACACTTTTTTACCTCACAGGACATTGAACCGTTACATAAGTAAAGTGCATGAAATTTTAGCACCGTAGTTCTTCATTGATAGCATGATAACCCGATTGCTGCTCCTATAAGAATCTTCTCGGAAATTGCATTAAAATTCTTACGCAGTCCCATATTAAGAAAAAAAAATAACAGAAATGCATTTTGATTAAACATAGTACACTATTAAACTGCGTAACATTAAGCACTTTTTTAGGATGCGCAGCACCGTTGATTGAACGACACTTTTTATAAATTGCAAAGAAATTCTTTCAATTATTCGTTAACCAAAGTAGTCATATGCATTATATTCTGTATTATGTACAATTCACAGTGGTATTAATCCTCAGGATTTAATATTGATTAATGTTATACTAGAAGTTTTACGGGGGCTATTGTTCTTGAACCTCTTAATTCATAACAGGGGATTAGGACAATACCTGAACTAGAT
Source organism: Trichonephila clavata (assembly GCA_019973975.1). Lineage (NCBI taxonomy): Eukaryota > Metazoa > Arthropoda > Arachnida > Araneae > Nephilidae > Trichonephila > Trichonephila clavata. The sequence goes on from BMAO01021280.1 coordinate 561, forward strand.
CATCCTGTCCAAATTTCTACATCAAAGGAGTTTATGAGTTTCGATTCTTTTAACGTGCATTAGACCTTCCACCCAGTAGGATTTCAGTGGCAAAAGGCTTATAACTTTGACTGGACAATGTCGCCTACGTGCTTACGAACATGCCATTCGTATCTCGCTGCTACAATAATCTTTTCGGAAATTGAATTAACCCGCTGTCACTCAGGCCTGTTTTTGCTACCGTTGTTACTCGTGGGGTTTAGAGAACACCCCAAATTTTTAACAAATGTATTAAAGGATGAAAAAAAATTTAAGTCAATCATGATACATATTTATAAATTACAAGATGTGTTTTGTATTATGCAAATACAATTATTAAATTTATTGCACACAAATAAGAGAAATATAAAATTAAACCTACAAAATTTTCATTTTAAAACATAATTTTATGTTTTTTTCATAAAACACAATAAAACATTTTTTCCAGTGATAAACTTACTTTTTAATTAATGTTAAGTATAGTAGAAAGTAGAAAAAATATTTTAATCATTTTCCAAACATTCAGAGCAGACTGTATTGATATGCTTTAATAAATGATCGTTTTCCATTAAAGGCTAACACAATTGGTTTTTACATCTTTTACCCGTAGGCAAACAGTGCAGAGCCCCTTTTTTGGTGAATTAAAGCTCTTATTACTATCTTCTGTGTCAGTAAAGCTTCTTTTGAATTTTTTGTCAAGTATTTGTTTCCGTGAATTTATTTGTTGTTTCTTGCTCAAAGTTTCTTCCAATTCTACTGCCTTATCCATGAGATGAATAGATTGTGTAATATGGTGCTCTTCTGAAATTACACAGTCTTCGAAATCACTTAGTTCATCCTCAGAATCTGTCGATACAGTATCTAGTAGATGACCGAGTCACTGTTGCTCCCCATCCAATGGAATTTTTGCCGTAATTTCTAAAAAACGTTTTAAGACACTTTAACAAAAAATAATATTTTACAATTATTTTTAAGTTTTATATTATTTTTATACTACAATTATTGAAAGTTTAAATAAAATATACATGCATATTATTATATTTGAAAGTAAAATGTTAACGGAAAGAGTGAAACACTTACCCTATTATAGATGTTTCGAGTACGAAAATATAAGTCATCACTCGCAGGGTGCTTTCAGCACCCCAGATAAACTTTTAAAGGTCATTACGTTTCAATCCTCCGAGTGAGAGTGATTGCATCAGGTCTGAAGGTTCAATGACCCGAAATGTGCAGCTATAGAAAAATCGTGGTTCTGCGCATTCTTTGTGGAATTCTAGGAAGCTTTTCTTGTTGCTGGGGTGTACACATCACCCCGCGCGAGTGATCGCGGGTTAACTGCCTAATTGTTATGCACGTATAGTCCAATTTGTTTGTTTTTTCGAAACATTAAATTAGAAAAAAATGAAGTCTGGGTTCGACTTTTACACCTACATATTCGAAAATATCAGATTTTCAAACATATGATGCTTTCGTAAACATATGATTTTCAAGCATATTCAGCTTTCGTAAACATCAGAATTTCAAGCATATTCAGCTTTCGTAAACATCAGAATTTCAAGCATATTCAGCTTACTTTCTTTGAACAATTATTATTTCTTACAGATCTTTTTAAACGATGCGAAATTGCTCCTGAATTTCGGCATTCCCAAATATATTCATCATTCTAACATCTCTTAATATAATACATAGTTTTCGTTAACCTAACGTTCAGCATTTGAAGCAATCAATCCGTTATCCATGTGTGTACCACTGTATTACACAGACAATTTCCTCTGTCTTGACAAATAAAAAAAACTCGTGAATCAAACGTTTCAGACATACTAGTCGAAAGAACAAACGAAAAACTAGAAAATGGAAAAGTTACAAATTGCCCAGAAAATTCAAAAAATCCTTCATGGACAAAACCTAAATACAAAATGAAAATTAAAAATATAACTGATGAAATTGTTAACTTGAAAATCGTTTGCCTCTATAAAAAATTTTATCCACAATATTTTTAAATAACTAATAGCAATTAATTAAACATAACATGCGTAAGACTAACAGCATAAGACTATAAATCAAAAGTCAAAGGTTACCAAATTATACTTTCTTTCAGAAAAAACTCGTTACCTCACCATTGATATCTAGATAAAAATCGCTAAATACTTAGACTCCATCCTAATCTACATTTTAGCTAACTTAACAAATTCCGTAATTTAATTTTTTCTAAATTACGTTTTAAACTTTTTTTATCAAAATTTCAAAAGAAATTTACAATCAGAAAATTTATATTTCTTTAGGAAGTATGCAAATAGAATTTTTGTGTGTGCAGTTATTGTTTTCGTATTGATAAATATATTGAAAAAATAATCTAAAGGAACAATTTTAAACCATGAGTTTCAGAGAGCTAGACGCATTTTATTTATTTTGCATTTAATATTCAGTTTAAAATTTACTAAATTCACAGTCAAGAGGTGCCAGGTCAGAATCGCCAGATGCTCTGGCGAGCATTTATTTGGACGTGCAAGTTGCAGTAAATAAATAGTAGACCTGCTTCAAAGACTTAACGCTTAAAGTCCTACGCATGGTTAACAGCTCATGAAACTCGGCCATCTATTTCAAATAAGTTAATATTTAAAATTGCTTCACATTTTGATTTAGTAACTGAATCAATTTGAACAAAAATTTCCAACAAATTTCCAAAAAACACAAATTGATTTACCAATGCTTTAATTCACTTTACTTCAAAAATCTAACTCTTCACTTTACTACTCTCTTTCTCTTTCACACCGTTAACTCGCGAAACCCGAACTTATGTAATATCTCTCGTTTGCATAAATCACGTTTTGGCTCCCGGTGGAGATTGGTTGAAATAAATAAAACTTGAAAGAAATATTGAGATTAGTGAAGACCGTACAGATACGTCACAAAGCTGCAGTAAATAAATAGTGGACCTGCTTCAAAGACTTTACGCTTGAAGTCCTACTGCAGGTTAACAGCTCATGCAACTGGGTCATCTATTTCAAAAAAGTTATATTTAAAATTGATTTACATTTTGATTTAGTAATTATTCAATTTGAACACAAAAGCCATTAAGTGAAGCAAGAGAACTACATAAATTTGTCAAAGAGGAATATGCACCATTGCAACCTGTTAGACTTGAGACACTGTCATCAAAAAATCAAAAAGAAGGAGGTGGACGTGGTGACCACCTGGAAAGAATACATCTCCTATTTAGTAAAGATAAAATCTACTAGAGTACGTTCTGAACAAGCATTTTCTTCGGCAGGGCTCTTTGTAACAAAAATATGAACCCGTTTCGAATGCTATTTTCTCCGAATTGGCTGGCCATTAGGCGCTAATACATTGAAGGTTGAATACTCTAATGGAGTTTTACTATTATACCATTTCTCGGTCCTAATTTAATTTCTTTAGTCCTGCCCTCCACTTGTAAGTTAAGAGCGAGATTATTATTTACCAGTGAACCTATGGACATGTCATAAATTATATACAAAATTTAAAATTTACCTTTGTAATTTGCACAGTTAATCATTAAAGTCGTATTGTAGCCTTGCGTCAAAATATATTATTTTGGAATTCAATACATTGTTATTGAATGGAATGTGACCATGATGAAAGTTATGACTAAAAAATGGGTCGCAAATATAGAAAGTTCGAGAAGCACTGCTCTAAGAGACACTTACAACAGCTATGTTAAATGCATTGGTGTCCTTCCCTTTTAAACGACAAGAAATTTAAAGCTGATCCACACACTAGAATAAAGAATGTTATAATAGATTGCGCGCAATGAATGAATTACACTTAAATAGCTTCTTGGCTGTGGATTTTAATCTTCTATATTGGTCTGAATAAAAAGTGAATTTATAACAAACAATATCTTTCTATCAACATTTCAATGATTTTTTGCCAAATTAACCTTATCATAATCAAATTTAAATTTAAAAAATATTGATAACTAGGCAAGAAATTTATTCTTGAAATTATTAATTTGTGGAGAAGAAATTCCTCAAAAAAAAATATAACCAATGTGCTTCAATGCGTGAAATCAACGGATCTTCAGTGGTACTGGAACTGGAAAACGCATCCCGATGGTGGCTACGAGTTCTTCACGCTCATAATTCCCCTACCTTGGCTACTTAAGGCTACACAGTACTTTACAAATTTCTTAATTAGGGATTTTTCCCTTTTTGTAACTCATATTGTTGTTAAGCTTACCACCAAGTCTTAGAACTGTTAACAATATAGTTTCTAAGATATTATGTTTTGAATTCTTCTAATTAATAAAAATTGATTTCAAGGCCAATTTTTGCTTTAAAAAAAGGTTATATTAATTAGAAGATTACCCTTTATTTTTTCCTGTTGAGAAAAGCCATAGCCAAAACATTCTCAGGCTGCTGTGAGAAACAACATTTTGAAGAGATGGAATACTACTGAAAATGATGGATCAAAAATTAGTCGTTAGCTGATACTGCTATTATGTTTCCGAATAAAGGTACTTTGAATTTAAGTAATGCAGAAAAATTTCCTCGATATACTAAACTGCATTAAAGTATACTTATCGTAGTACTATGTTTTAGTAGTTTCAAGTCAAACCACAAGATCTAAAACTTCCTAAACTGCCCGATTTAAAACTGAAAATATTTTAATTTTATTAACACTCCTGGATATTTTTTACTATAAATTATTATGAACATAAATGCTTTGTGCTGCAAAAATTTGTGAAAGTAAGTCGTAACAATTGCTATCAATGTTATGCAAAAATATAATTTTATTAAAAAAATATTTTCAGTCATGTTTAATTAAAATTTTGTTTTAATGCAGAACATACATTGGAAAACAACATTTTAAAAAATTACAGCTTTAAATGAATTATAAATGTTTTTTTATGACTTTACACACTTTAAATGCATTTTTCTCACACTTTCAGTTTTGCAGGTATAAGTGTTTTATAAACCTTCTGGTTGTTGTTTTTTTTACATAATAGAGTGAAACGTTTGCACTGTAAATGTTGGTATGGATTTAGGGCTGCGATCTGTAGTTATTTTTTTAAAAACTGCTCATTTTACTATTTTAAAAATTTTCTTGTTGTTTAGATTTCTCTAAAAAATAAATGTTTAAATCCATACAAACATTTTTACGCAATGATCTAAGAAACATAAATGACTTAAGAAGACTGAAAAATTTCAAAAAATTAGCCTTTTCTAAAATTTGAAAGAACTGCATAAATTCTCAATTCTTCAAAGTTATAAAAAGTGGATGGTCAATCGGAATGTTTACTTTAACATAATCATCTTAATAACTTAGTCTGAATATAAAACATAAATAATTTTTTCTCTATCTGTTACTGTCTCTAAATTTTTTTTGAAGACGTTTACTGTGTAGCCTTAAATAGTAATATAACTTACAAACAAGATTACTTCGAATAAAAAAATACTCCGTTAAGTGAATATGTATGTATATAATTATTGTACTGTGTATTTACAGACATATCATTAAAAATTTAGAACGGTAATTCTCCGTTTCCGCACAGCCTCGGCACATATGTTTGAAAAATATACTTCGTTACAACTCAAGTTTGTGCAAACTAGGACACTTTTCTTAAAAATCGGCATCTTTTAAAAATACCCTTTTTAATCACAAAGATATTCATTAAGCGGATTCATCCACGAATCTAGATAGGTAAGGATAAATATCATTTTTTAAACCTTTTCGCAGTGGTAAGACGCTTACAAGACACGCCATTGAAGAGATATTGCCTGTCTTGATGAACAGAGGAGCTAATATCGACCAAATATGTTATATAGAACTGCCATAAAAACTTCGAAACAATTCGTATAGACCTAAATATTAATTGTAAATCATTGAGAATCACACAATAATGACATCCCCTTTTAAAACAATTTACTTTATAATATTAAATCTTATTCATATTAAATATTAGTGTAATTTTTTTTCTCATAATTACTAAGAAATAAATGCATAGAACCTCCAAAAATACTCTAGTAGAAAGATGAAGGATTGAAATTTATTACATGTACTCGGTTCATCTTAGAAAACAAATTATTGATCCTTTCAATATGTGTTTATGTTATTATGCCAATAAATAATCAATTGTATTTTATTCTTTTTTTTATTTTGTATTTCCATGATTGTGCGTATATTATGTATACTACGTATATTTTATTCAAACATTTAAAATTTATATGATTTTGAGTACATATAATTAATGAATATGCTTTGAAATTAGAATTATATATAGATCGGTAGTTTTATTTTTATTTGATATAGCATAGTAGAGATACACCTCTCTTCTAACAATTGACACTTTTATACAATTTTAAAGAGAGTTATTTGAGCTTCCGATATAGAAATGTAAAACAGGCGTTGTGTTTTCATTATAGAATAAGCTATACAATAAAAGTAATGAAAATTAATAATGTTGTATTCACAGCTAAAATGCTAAAATGTATCAAGAGTTTCATACAATTCAGCAATATGTTCTGGTTTTTATTTAGAGACGTATTAGAGAATGAGAATGTTTCGAACAATATTTAAAAATACTATTACTTAAGAAGACATATATGAGAGAGAGAGAGAGAGAGAGAGAAATATTTTTAAGCTCAGTGCACCCATGGTTTAAGAACAGTGCCAAGAAAGCTTTTTAAGCGTGATTTCTCAAATTGAGACGCATTCTAATTCCAGGTTAATAGGACGACCTAATCAAAAGTTGAAAAAAATTGTTAATTTACTTAAAGGAAGTAAAATTAAATACATTTCGACATAATAAAAAATAAAATACAATTTAATCAGCTATAATGCACATATAAATGTATCAATACTACACAATGTATTTCATAATTGTTTTATAATACTAAGAGAACAAGTTTTATAATTTACAGTAAATCTCTGGGCTCGTCATAAATAATATTAAACACAAAATTTATCACTTATCTTGTTAATTTGTACGCTTTCAAATTCAAGTCGTATTGCAGCTTTAGCGTCAAAGTATATTATTACTGAATTCAGTACATTGTTATGGTTTGAACGTGGGGGGGGGGCGATGGATGAAAGTCATAGTAGAAGGTTTGGCCGCAAATATTGAATGTTTGAGACGCACTGTTTTAAAGTATCAATACTGTAATCAAATTATCCTTACCATATAACTTTTTTTAAATACTTGATTTTTTTAGTGCTTATACATGTATTGAAAACAATACAGGTTCAAATGAAAAATGCAAATTGAAACTCTAAGTAGAATATTTTATTGTGGTTAGGGCTCCTTCTCTTAATAACAAGCATCGAAGCTCTAACTCAGTGTTTGACAATCTTCTTACCACTTTCCACAAACAGCACTCAGTAATTATCTTTATTGAAAACCAAATAATTTCTAAACGGTATTTCGGGCAAAAGGATCATAAAAATATATAATGAACGAAAGGAGAAATACTTTTGTGTATTTATTGACCTAATAGTATATTCATATTTTGGTGACTTTTCAATACATTTAACCCTACAATAGACTGATAATATCCAAATTATTTATACCATTTATCTTACTTCTCACGCTTTTTTGCAGGTTCTACACGCGCACTTCCGAAAGGATTGTTGGAAAACACTTAACCAACAAATTTTGATATGCATATAATTCGTCCATTGATAAGGAAATTGTTTGGAGGAAATGTCATTTTAGTGAAATTATAGAGAAGCATCAATGAATTTTAGTAATTCTATGGTTTTTGTTCAGCTCGACACGTATAGTTTTGAGTTTGTCATGAGTGTACCAATCTAAATATTTGCCTGATGTTAGTATCTTTTTTTGTCAATATAGGAAAGCATCTCAACTTCATTTTGTCCTAAAAGCATCTATACACTATGGTTTTTTTAAGTACGTTACTTGCTGTATGGTTCTATATTAAAACTCAGAACAGCCACATCACAATTCCAGATAGGAGATTGATGGATGCTTACACAGCCTAGTTCACTGTGAAAATGTTACAATTCTAGTAATGTCAATTAAAGCTCAAATTCTGATTCCGTATTCACGAAGTTCTAAGTTAGAAAAGGTTTCTCGAAGCAATGGTAGTTTTTTTTAAAAATCAAAGTGTACCAATTTTTAAAACGTTTGAATAATTATAAATTCACTTAGAAAATATATGTAGTTCTACGATAAAAAAGTAATATTTCGCTCTACATAGGACGAAATGGAAAGTATACTTCGCACACAAAATATTTAATGCTGTGCCTGGGAAGGTAATGCAATTATCATAGACTAAACTGAGTAATTATTTATTCTTATTCAAAGCCTTTTTTTCTTCTTAAATACATGCATGTTTTGTCTTAAGAAAATTTCGTTGTTTGTCGAATGTAGAAAATGCCATGATAGCTAAGCTATCGAGAATATGTAATCGGATCAAATTCTGCAGAGGTGCGTTTCCGAGATTTAGAACCACTGAAGACATATAGAGATATATAGCTGAGGAAAATTCAGTATATTAAAGATCAAATTTCTCCCAATGCCGAATTGTGGAACGTTGAGGAGGGTGTTCAAGTTCAGATATCGTCTGTATGAACATGGGTAAAGATTGCCACATTTGTCTCTCAGAAACCTTGTGCTGCTTCTTAGGACGACGTTAATGAACCCTCTCAGTCAATGCATGGTCAGTGCATCTGTAAGTTTTCTAAATCAAAATATATAACTTGATGATGCACGATTTCAGATAAACTTTATTTTTTAACTATTTATATAAACCTCCTAGATGAAGCACATTGATTAGTTCGGGCTCAATCGCTTCGCAGTACCATACAGTGCCATTTAGTTTCAGAGCTTCGACTGGATTTGATCTTAAAATATTTAATTTCAAGATTCTTACAAAATATTTGCTTGTAATCTGCATATATACAATATGTAAAGCATAAAATACTTGCTAAGAGCATGAAGTGAATTTGTGAATTGCTTCACAAATGAAATTTTTAAGAAACTCGAATTATGCACATCACAAATGTGCATAGGTTTAATGATAACATAATATGAAATCCAAAGAATATTTTTTAAGAATGTTTATTTAAAATTTTATAAATTTGATATATTTTATAGTCATATTTTTCATAAAAACGTAGACATCCCTTTGATGCATACCACATTTAGTTCCTGTAATAACGGAAATAAAAAAAAAACATTATCACAAATTTTCCAAAACAGTTTTTAAAAAAAGTTGAATTTAAATTGAAGAAATCTATTGATTCTTAGGCCTGAGATAAATCAGTTTAAAGTTCTTCGCTATTAATAAATGATTAAAAAAAGGTTAAAAATGAACTCTACAAAATATGACTAATTTTTTTCCCATCTAGAGCTCTCAAAATTTTCAGATGAAAAGAGTACAAAAACAATCTAAGCTAAAATCTTGGTTTTATTTTTGATAGATCTTTTTCACTTGAATCGTACCATACGTCATTAAATACCCCACAACAATATCTAATAACAAACAAAAAACTACATAGAAACTAAAATGTACATGTTTCTACTAAATAGAAAAGAGGAAATGCCAAAAGGAGTTCTATAAAAACAAACACGAACTCAAGAAAATCAAAAAAATAATAGATAAACATATTTAATGGGGGGGGGATAAAAATCATTGAATGTCTTCTAAAGTTTGTAAAATTTCAATATCTTATGCCATTGTACAATTGACAAAAACTCCAAAACTTTGAATGAATTTACAAAAAACAAATAATTCTGTATACAAGTGATGTTATAGAAATCTAATATGCAATATTAAAGGCTATAAAAGCAGAAAAAATCGTTCATTTAATTCATTTTTTTATTAAAACTGCTTTGAACATAACCCAAAATGAATCAATTGTATTTTTAAATCATTGAGAGTCATAAAAATCATTATACAGTTTTGAATTTAATGGAACTACTGTGTTTTCTTTGAAAACTATTTTTTGATATTGCTTTAATTTATCGCTCAGAATTATTATCCTCTAACTTGGATGTCTTCAAAATCGGTTCCACAAGTTGCAATAAAAGAATCGAACAGAAAATTATAAATGTCTATACAAAATGGATTCACGTTCTGTGTGAAGTTTATAATCCCACTGGCATTTAAAGCTCATTACTGTGATTAAGAAACTAAAATTTTTATTTCTCCTTAATAATTCTATTTTGCAATAATTTTTTAAGCTTTTATTATAATAAAAAATAAAATATATTAAAATGCTGATTTTTATTTTTACATATTACCTATGAAATTGTAAATACTTTATTGTGATTATTATACCGCGCTCTAAGAGATAGTAATTGTATACTCGTTAGTACAACGTCTTCCAAAACAAATAGTTTTTCAATGGAAAATGCCCCTTTTCACAATTATTCTGAAAACATACAATAAGGAAAAGGGAACAAAGTATGATCCTATCAACAACACCCTGAAGGAAGCACGCAAATAACATGACATTTACAACATGCATTAGCGGAGGTGAGATATGCAAATGATTAGAATTTCAGCGCAGACACACATCACGCACGCCAGTGGCGCCACCTCAAAGCGCTATTTAAGGCTTGGAGATTTCGACGATTTCATGTTCGGGAATTGTGTTTTTTTTCTTCAAAAAACGATCAGTTATGTCTCGTAGAAAACAGCGATCAGCTTTTTATCAAGTATCCGAGTTCGACAGAGGAAGGATAGTGGCCTACCGAGATTGTGGATTATCTTTCAGGAAAATCGGTAGTCGTGTTGGACGAAACCAAACAACTGTAATGCGGATACTTGATCGTTGGTTGCAGGAGGGTATGACGGACCGACGTGGTCGATGGCATAAACCTCAGTGCACCACTTAACGTGAGGACAGACAAATTGTGCGCATTGCTGTGACGGATCACTCAGTCACATCACGGACCACAGCACAGCAATTGGAACTGTAACGCATCATTCAATGTCTGGGCGTACCATTTGACGCCGTTATAAGCAGAGTGGTCTGTCCGCATGATGTGCATTGCTTGGTCTACCCTTGACGCAGAACCACAAACGCCTCCGCCGCCAATGTTGCGACGAAAGAAGGATGTGGGCGACAGAATGGAATGAAGTTGTCTTTACTGACGAGTCACGCATCTGTCTGCAACACTGCGATGGTCGGATTCGAGTCAGGAGACATCGTGGAGAGAGCGTGCTGAACAGCTGCGTTATGCACTGCCACACTGTTCCAGCATCGGGTTTTATGGTATGCGCGCGGTATTGGATATCACTCTCGTACTCCTCTAGTACGCATTGCCGGTACTTTAAGCAGCCAGCGCAACATCTCCGAGATATTGGAGCCAGTTGTCCTCCCCTAACTTCAGGGCTTTGCCGCAGACATATTTCAACAGGATAAGGTGCAACCACATGTAGCACGCATTATCCAAAGATTCTTCGTCAATCACCAGATTGGATTGCTTCCCTGGCCGACTCGCTCTCCGGATTTTTTGCCGATACAATATATGTGGCACATCGTTGCTCAACAATTGACCAAGATTACACCCCCAGCTGCCACAACAGATCAACTTTGGCAACGTGTGGAAGCTGCTTGGTATTCTGTACTCCACGTACACATCCAAATTCTCTTCAAATTTTTTTGTGCTATCTCTTGTCTTTCATGATGTTGCATTTACGTTGGGAGCAATGCATATTTTGATTAAACCTAGTACGATATTAAACTGCGTCAAAGTATATTATTATTGAATTCAATACATTGTTATTGTATGTAGGGGGCAATGTAAATTATGATTGAAAATTGGGCCGCAAATATTGAAAGTTTGAGAAATGTGACAAAAAGCATCAATAAATGTAATCAAATTATACTCACCCCACAAAATTTAAAAAAAAAAAATACTTGTTTTTTCATTATTAATGCTTTTATAGCTATTGAGAGCAATGCACGTTTTAATGAAAAATCCCTGTAGAAGCTTTAAGTAGATTATTTTATTGAGGTCAGTGCTGCCTCTCTTAATAATAAGTACTGAAGCTCTAAATCAGTGTTTGACAGTCTTCTTGCCACGTTTACGAGATACATTCAGTAATAATCTTTATTGAAACCAAATAATTTCTAATTCTTCAAATTTTTCTCTTCTTTCTTTCATATAAAAATATCATAAAAATATGCAAAAAATATTTGAAAAAATATCCTTATTTGTTTAATGACTAATAATTTATTTATATTTCTGTGATCTCACAATGTTTTTTTTCTATAATAAACTGAGAATATTTAAATTATTTATACCATTCGTCTTACTTCTAAAGCTTTATGTTCTGTTCGATGTGCGCGCTTCATTAAGGATTTAAAAAAAAATAAAACTTAACCTCCAATATTTGATATGAATATAATTCGTCCATTAATAAGAAAATTCTTTGGAAGAAACGTTATTAGTAGTTATTAGAAAGTAGAAATGTTAGTAGAAAAATTAGTCTATGGTCTATGTATCATATCCAGCGCTTCTAGCATTCTCGTGAACGTCTGCATGAGTTTGGCAAACTTATCGGACGTCTGGGCAAAACATGTAAAAATGCTGTACCTCATGGAATTCTAGTGATTCTGGGCCGAGTTGATACTTCTATAGCTACCGAAAACCCTTAAATGTACATTTTTTAAATTGCGTTTTAATTTTAATTTACAATATTAAGTATTTACCGCAGTATATTAACAAAAACATAGAGCAAATTCTTAAGTCGTAAGTGAACATTCGACGATAATAAAGCATGAGAAAATGCACAAATGAGCTTATTTCCGAAAATTAAATCAAGCATTCTCAAGAATATTTATAAATGTTCGTTTTACCACTACTAAAGTAAACGGAGAAGAAAAATCCCTGTGAGTTATTGAAAAATACATTGGTAGCAGTTAGTATTAAAACTAATGAACTTAAAAGACCTTTGGAAACGCTTCAAGGTGATTACATTAACAAACATCGAGAGTTCTTTGAATTAAAATTAAAATCATATGAAAAACAGAAAGCATTTTTTAAAAAAAGAAACGGTGTCTCTGAATGAAAAAGCTTTACTTACTCCTTACAAAGTATCACACAAAATAGCCAGATATAAAAAAGCTTCACACTATTGGCGAAGAGAGCTTATTTAGCCAACAGCAATTGAAATCGTAAAAACCATGTTTGGAGACAATTTTGCTAGATTTGCAGTCTTTTAAGGCTCACAGAATTGGCATTTGGAAAAAATATTAAGTAATGAAAATGACTGTAAAATTCCGATGAACAATAATGTATATTTTTTTAATATTTAAAGCGTAAAGACTTCGAAATGTTTTAACCCGAGGTCAGGCGCGCACTACATACTAACGTTAATGGTTGCATGGCTTCACCGAGTCCCCTCAATTCCTTTTTGATATTTATTTTTATTGTACGAAAAAATCACAATTCTAGTGAATACTTTAATTAAGAGAAACTATACTTACCTGCTCTCAAGGACTTTTAAATTGTTCTTTGGTAACTTGAGTTATAACTTGTTCAATAACTAGTTCCGTTTCATTGGATTTTTTCATCCAATAAAACTGAACTAAAATGTTTTAAATGGGTGAGACCTTAATATAAGACGCAAATCACAGACAATTTTCGGTAACATAACTGGAATGTTATTTGCAGGCAAAACTATCATATTTTGTTCAAGTTATTGTAATTTTAATGTCCTTTGATAATCGACAAATAGCATGGTGAACTTTTACTTGCTTGTGTCATTTTGCAGGGCAAAGTTTCTCATGTGGTACACTTATTACATCCTATTACTCTTGATGGCATTTCTTAAAGGAGTTCTTTAGGTAACATAAACGTTCGAATGCAGGAACCATTTAAAGTACTCCATCATGAGTATGAATGATGGCTGTTACATTGTTGTTCCAGCCATTGCTAACTCTTTTGGAAATACTTTTTTTAATGCATTTTACATCTTATGGAATAGTTCAAATGATTTACCCTTCTTATTTTTTTAAAATTTGATTTGTCAATAATTGTTTTAAATTTGAATTCAGTCATGCAATTTCTTAAATGCTTGTTCAGGATTTTTTAAATTTCTTTGTTAAATATTTGCCATGAAATTTTACTTCATTTCTTAGAATTGAGTTTAGTATAAGTATCTTATTATTACATGTTGCAGTGGGAAAAAGGCAGCTGACGACTAGAATTATTTGAATTAGAATATATTTGCTATTGGACATTTAGAAATAAATGACAACTTGAAGAGAAATTGAAGTATGGACACAAAAAGAAATACTTTGACAGATTATTCACACAATTGCGCAAAACGTATTCGCTATTAACAAACCATACAATGTGTTCCAGAAGTGGAGCTTTAAAAAGGTTATACTAGAAGGAACTAAAAGAAAAATACAGTATGTGTCTCTTGTCTTAGTAAATAGGTTCATTCTGATACCGACTGTTTTTTCATCTTATCCGAATAGATCTTTGTATCAAAGGTCATCTGTGTATTCCAATGGTAATTTCTAAGAGTTCAATCCTAAAAATTTATTTGTAATTCTTTTGCGAAAGCGCAATTTTTTGAAAATTGCGCTTTGATCTTGTAAACACACACAGTCACATCTACTACTATGTTTCAAATCATTTTTGAAGTAAAAGTTATTTAGGCGCGAGAGTAATTGGGAAATTTGCCCAGTTTTGCGTAATAGGGAAAAAGCAAACGGAAATAGTGATTTCCCCGCCATCCTTCCAAATCGTCGCCAGGGTAAAGACATAGCGAGCGGGGGACACCAACTGACTATCGTCGTTTCCGTGAGAAAGTTGGACGATTGCTAAGGGGGTTTGGAGAAGGGCATCTTGAAGTTTGGACTAAAGACGTTTAGAAGAAAAAAAGGAAAACTAGCAGCAAGTTCAGTCGAAAGTCTTTATATCACCAAGTAGTTCTGTCACAGCTGTTATCATCATTATCCTTGAAGTTTTAGTGTTGTACACAGAAGATACTGCAATCATTGGATCCGAAAATGATTAAAATCCGATTTTCTTAACTGGAGACTTAAATGTTAATGATGCTTCAAAAGAAGAAAAGCCACTCATTGAAACATAAAACACACACTGAATTAAACTGCGAATACTGATTCTAAAGAGGGAGCAACAATGTAAATAACCACGGTCGATGCAGTTTCGCCCGATTTCTTCATTGACTACAATCGAGGATTTTAATACTTGAGTTACCACTCATCTATTGTGTCTTTCTTGGAAATGATAAGGTCAGAAAATTGAATAAAATCTTATTTTCATACAATAAATAAAGTGCGAATTTTATTTGATTGAAGTAAGTTCTCAAAACAGTTATAATTAGATCTTTCCTGCATTTACGGCTAACGTCGCCAAAGAAGTTTCACTTTTGTCAAGGGGCTATCCAG
>BMAO01021281.1:0-30807 GCA_019973975.1 Trichonephila clavata
CGGTCAACGCCGGATCATGTAGCTAGAACCAGTAATTATAGAAACTAAATTATTATTAACGACAATTATAGAAATCCCACACATTGCATGCGTACACACACAGAAGTGCTACCGTCATGAGGGAAAGAAGAAATTCACATATGGGAAATAAGTTATACACACTTGGTAACAGCCCGTGTAACGCCGGGTTACACGGAGGGGCAAAAAAACCGTACAGCCGGGCAAATAAATAAAAAAAAAAAATCTCAAAAAAGAGAATTTAAATGGCATATAAAAAACGAAATTGCACCCATCTTTGGACATGCTGATATTGAAAAGTTATTCGCTAGACCTTGCAACGCTGGGTCATGCAGTTAGTCTACACTATTAAAATCTGAAGTCAAACAATCGTATCTATGTACCTATCTATATGCCGCTACCTTCTCACGAACCGCACCACGCAGAAACTCGCCGAAGGTATCAAAAGATCGGGAATGATCCGAGGAAGCCGTTTTGACCACTTATATTCTGATATTGTAATTAGTTAAAAAAATATTATACCGTTGGGCGCCAAATTATAAAGGGGTGTGACCCAATGTAATAAAGGGACACGCGGAGAATGGGTTCTTCACTGAGTCCACTAGTTAATTAAAACACGTTTATTATATATATATATATATATAGACAAAACAAACATTTACATACATAACTAGAGAACTAACATTTAGATTAGAATTGAAAGGGATCGGTGCGCATGCTCGTAAAGCCTTAAGAGTTCCGAAACTTGGCCATCACTGAAGGTTTTGTTTTACTCGCTAGAGGACGTGGAAGTCTTTCTACTGTTTATATGGAGAATTCTAAGCAACAAGTGGTTACAATATTAAAAACCTTAAAACGCCTAATTACTTAATCCCTATGTGTTGTTTTTTCCGCCTAGTGATATTAAGGCCCAGAAGATGAAAATTTTCGGTACTCTCAATAGTATTTAAACAGCGATCTAATTTTTGTTTTTAAAATCAGACAAAACATAATTGCAGAATCAGAAAGATCATTTATTTCGCCACGATATGGTATAATTTTTTTTTTACGAAATAATAAAATTTGTATTTTTTATGATTTTTTATAAAAATAGTTAAAATTGATGCGTTTTTACGAATATGATTTCTAAATCGTTGCGTATGAATTTATTTTCGTGTTATTAAAACAATATTCTAGATTAAATAAGTTCATGCTTTTCTATTTTAAAAGCAGTCATTTAAAAAATAAAATGCCAAAATATATTTTTCGATTTTTCAAAAAATACTCAAAATTTTAATTAAACATTTAATAACTTCGTCATTTATTAAGAAAATTGAACGAAACTTCTTTTTCGTTTGTAGAATAACGTTATCCAACATGTGTGCGAAGATTGAAAAAATTGCTTAAAAATTATGGATTTAAATTTTTTTTTTTGTAATTTTTTTAAAATACCGTTTTTGCGAGAAATAATTTAAATAGTATTTTTGTTACGTTTTTTCTTTGAAAATTATCGTCAATTTCAATCGATGCTAAAAAATTATGAAATTTCAACTTAAAAATAATGAAAACATTTGCAAGAATTTTTGACTTTTTTGCGCATGCGCGGTAGACGAATCAGCTAAGATCACTTTTGGTTAGGTTTCAGTTTAGAAATAAGGCGGGTGTGGAAGGAGGTGGTTGTTTTCAGTGACGTAAGATAGAGGGAATTTCCCCGTGTTAAGCTGGCTCCTTGCCTGAGTTAATTATAGAAGCATTTCATTCATTATGGATAATTGTTTTAAAATGCAGGCTTTTAGTTAAAAAAAACTGATACTTTTCTTCATTCATAAAGAATTATATATATTGAAGAACAGTGGAAAGAAAAAACCTTAAAAATAAAAGAAAATTCTGAAATTTTATTTTAATGCATAATATCATTTTCTTTTTTAATGATTTTATAAAGTGGATGTAAAAGTTTTTACCTTTTTATTCAAATATATTTTTAATCTAACATTCAAAAATAACGCAATAAAGAAATTAATAGTCGTTTCAATGAACAACGGTAAGAATTTTTGTATTCATTTTTCAGCGAAAAATTTTCAATGTCAAAATAGTTTAATAGACATTTTTCAAGAATTCCTGAATGCATTACCAAACACTTTTTCTTTACGATTTTTCAAAAAATACTCAACATTTACATAAATCAAATATTTAATAACTTCTTCATTTATAAAGATAACAAAACTTTTTCCCAAGAGTCGAACATGTTAAAAAATGCTCCCAATTTTAATTCAAAATTTAATATCGTAAAATTTTGTAATTTTAAAAATTTCTACTGTCTTTTTTCAACAAACAATTATTTTTTAAAAAATATTTTATTTGCACATTTAATAACTTTGCCAGCAATTTTTTAATCGGAAGGATTATTTATTTCGCCACGATAAGGTATGTTTCTTTTCAAAATCTTTCTACAAAAGAGCTATACTTTGCATATTTTATGATTTTTTTCTAAAATGAATCAATATTGATGCGTTTTTTTTCCAACATACAACTATTTTTTAAAAAGGTTCATTTTCTCAGGGGACTAAATAATTGCAAAGTCAGTGAGTGAATATTAACATCGCACTGTTCACCCACTCGAGGGCTTTTGGCAAAGGACCTCGAAATTTTGAATCATGGTCAAGTGACAAGGAAGACACCTAGCTGGCACCCATCTCTCCTAACTACCACAACGCTAGAACGTTTGAGCTCTCGACCGATTAGATGTGTATCGCTCCTCTTAACGGCGGGTTATCAGCGGTAGCCAAAATTGACAAAGGGCAGTAATATTAACTGTGGGAAACCACCACGAAAATACTAGATTTTGAGTACTTACAGAGCATGGGCAGAAAAATAAATTCAGCAACCTTACACCTAAGCCACTAAGATGGTTATCAATAAACGAGAGTCTTTTTTTTACTGCCATTTTATTAAAACAAACAGTATGTCACAATTAATGAAACTAAATGAACATTTTTAATCAATTTTATTATATAATAATGAATATGTTAGTTTTGTAAACTATAATTTTTTTCGGCAGTTGCGTGCTTAAATAATTTGCTAAACACAGTGGAATAAAAAACTATAATATAATTAAAAAATACTGAAACATTTTTATATCACATAGTATTCTTTTCTTTCTTTTTGTTTTTTGAGTTAATGTTAACATATATCTAGGCCCCCTCCTCCCCCCGCATAGTGTTTTTTTTACACTTACATATGTTAAATCAAACATTCAAATGATCAGCAAAAAAAAAAAAAAAAAAAATCTTTTCATTAGCTATCTGTAAGAGTTTTTAATCTATTATACATAATGGATATAAATTAATATATTTTTTAAAAAACAAAGTAGTATTTCTGTTATTTCATTACTAAATTACTTGTAAATAAAAAAGTACACTGCCTATTATTTTGGATAGAAATACATTTTAAGAGACATTTTTAAGCTAATTGTATGTAACGATTGATTAATGAAAATATGAAATGTATCATTATTTAAGATTTTTAGAAACTATTTATTCTTAAAAAATGATGAAAGTGTTGTCTTTTTTTTTTTTTTTTTACTCTCAGCATCACAATCCATCTCTCTTTTGTTTTCTTTTTATTGCTCTAAATTAAAATTTTTTAACTAAAGAAATATTGTTTTTCATAAGTCATTGATTGAAATTTAAAGATTAATCTTACATTAGGGAGTGGAAATAGTTCTAAAATTAAAAAAGCTACTGTAACGCCTGGCTATAGAGAGAAAAAAGAAACGTGTTTGACATCGAAAAGATGTGGAAGAAATTTCGGAGAAGGGAATGTGATGACTTTAATTTAGAAATCATACACCAGGAAGTTTTGACCTGATAAGGGAAGGGGAATTTCTATATATGGCAATATGTTAAGTATTTGAATATGTCCGTCCAATGTCGGATTAAATGGAGAGGAAAGAAACATGTCTCTCAATAAAAAGTGAACTAATTTCGAAAAAGGGAATTTTAATGACATAGTTATAGAAATCACTAAAGCATGCGTACACTCACAGAAATACTATCATCCTGAGGGAAACAGGAAATTCCAATGGGGATAAAGTTATTCACTCAGTACAAGCCCGTGCAACGCCCGGCTAAGCGGAGAGGAAAGAAACAGTCAAAGTAATTTTGAAAAGGATATTGGAAGTGCTGAATTTGCGAAGGGAACGGAAAATGTTAAACCAGAAAACCTGTGCCATACTGGGCGCTGCACTCACATCGTTTGCATACACATCCACACAAATGTACTGGCATCATGAAGGAAGGAGGATATTAACATGGGGTTTAAGCTATACACACAGTAAAACCCTGCACAAAGCCGGGACATGCAGCTAGTGAATACATAACAATTGGAGGGAAAAAATTACTGCAGATTTCACAAGCATAAGGCTTTTATTTGGAAAGTACACTTAAATGTTCTTTAAGAAAAACCCTTGTTGCATATTTCACAAACATACAGTTTTTCTTGGTACTAATAAGTATGTGTACTCTTTAAAAGACTCATTTGAGGTAAAGCCTTGTTCATCTGTCACAAACTTGAGGCTTTTCCTTGAAATGAATACGTACATGCTCTTTTAAGTGACCAATTTGATAGAAAGCACTGTCGCACATTCCACAAACATAAGGCTTTTCCCTGGTATGAATGTGTAAGTGTGCTTTTAAATGGACACTTTGAGAAAAACCCTTGCTGCATATTTCACAAACATACGGTTGTTCCCTGGTATGAATAAGTAAATGTTTTTTTGCATAACTCTTTCGGGAAAAACCCTTGCTGCATATTTCACAAACATACGGTCTTTCCTTGGTATGAATAAGCAGGTGTGTTTTTAAATGTTGCTTCTGAAGGAAAGTCTTGTTGCACATTTCACAAGCATAAGGCCTTTCCTTGGTATGAACAAGCAGATGTGCTTTTAAATGGGCAGTTTGAGAGAAAGACTTGTTGCACATTTCACAAATATAAGGTTTTTCTTTGGTATGAACAAACAAATGCCTTTTTAAATTGCATATTGTAGAAAAACCCTTCTTACAAATTTCACAAACATAAGGCTTTTTCTTGGTATGGATACGTAAATGTGCTTTAAAAGAATCATTTCGAGTGAAAGACTTGTTGCACATTTCACAAACATAAGGTATCTTTTTGGTATGAATATGTAAATGTGCTTGTAAAGAAGCATTCTGAGAAAAAGTCTTGTTGCACATTTCACAAGCATAAGGATTTTTCCTGGTATGAATATGTAAGTGTGCTTTTAAATGGCCACTTTGAGAAAAACCCTTGCTGCATATTTCACAAACATACGGTTTTTCCTTGGTATGAATAAGCAGGTGTGTTTTTAAATGATGCTTTTGAAGGAAAGTTTTGTTGCACATTTCACAAGCATAAGGCTTTTCCTTGGTATGAACAAGCAGATGTGCTTTTAAATTGCCAGTTTGAGAGAAAGACTTATTGCACATTTCACAAGCATAAGGCTTTTCCTTGGTATGGATACGTAAATGTGCTTTTAAAGAACAATTTTGAGCAAAACACTTGTTGCACATTTCACAAATATAAGGCTTCTCCTTGGTATGAATACGTAAATGTAATTTTAAAGAGGAATTTAGAGCGAAAGACTTGTTGCACATTTCACAAACATAAGGCTTTTCCCTGTTATTAATACGTAAATGTGCTTTTAAATTGCCAATTTCAGAAAATCCCTCGCTCCATGTTTCAGAAACATGGGGCTTTTCATTATCAAGAACATGTAAATGTGTTAAATTATCAAATGGAGAGAAAGTCATTTTGCTAATTTCACCAAGTGCCAGTTTTTTTTCTCATATATGACTACATAAATCTGTATTAAAATGTACAATGTAGAAAATGGTTCTTGCACTCTTGTTCTGAATACCAGTTTACATTGATATTTTCTGCAAAAGAAAAAGAAGCCAAAATTAATTTTTCAATATAAAGTTGAACATGTAAACAAAATTTTTATTTCACATTAAAATTTATGAAGGAAAAACGGTTAACTGGATATCACACAGCTTAGCATAACTAGAAGAATAAGCTAAGAAATTTTATTCTGATATTCGAAGATATGAGATAGCTTTCAGATAGCGTTTTTTTTTTGTTAATTCAATCATAATCTAAAATATATATTAATTATAAATAACAAAAAATATATAGTTAGGTAATACTTCACAATCATGATCAGGTTGACAAAAAAAAGCAATATAACAAACTAAAGGAATATGAAGGGTTGTGTGCATATTAGCGTCTTATGCATATTAGGAAGAGGATAATATACATAAAAAATTACACAAGAATTAACCCATGCTTGAATGAAATGTGAATGAATGTTAAACTAGAAGGAACACAGAGATGTTTTGGCAACTGATTTCTTTGTTTTAAAATAAAGTTTAAAAAATGACAAATGAGTTGCTTGAATCCAGTGACCAAATTCATACAGGATGTGTCAAAAGAATTCCCCACAGTTTATTTAATGATTATATATGAATCTTATCCCCTGTTTCTTATGTTTTACACCCTCAACTAATTCATTTAATTATTGTTGAAACAATTCCAATAAACAAAATTTTCAACGTATCAGTAAGATTTTAAATTCTACAGTGGGCAATTAAATTCAAGTATTTGGAAAAATTAGGAAGACATTTACAGACAGTTTTAGATGTGCTTGAATTAACCGTTTGAAATTCTTGTAACCATGTCACTGTCTCATAACACAGTACCTTTTGAAAGAGATTTCCTTTAAAATCTGGCTATGATAGGCTTTGATGTAGTGGTTTTTGAAAGTGGTAAGAAATATATTTTGTTGTATTATAATATAAAGCAACCTATTACAAGGAAACAACTGAAAAAGGGAAAAGTTACCCAATTCTCTAATAAAAACACATGTAAAATAATGATAAAACTGTAAAGGTAATGAAAGAAATGACCCACATAATAATGAACATGACAACTGTTATGAATCCTAACCAATTCCAATTGAATGTTGAAGCCTATTGATTCCTTTATTTAATCAGAATAATAAGAAATAAATAAGAGTTCATTGTATATAATAATATATAGTTATTATTAAATTAAATCCATTTTTTAACACCATTTTTCATTAGAAAATTCTGTAGCAGGAGAAATGTTTTAATAGAGCGAGTTTTTCAAGCAAATCAAAATGTTGAAGAATTTTTTTCCATGTAACTAATAAAGTCTTTCTACCAGAAATTACACAGTCAATCCACAGAAACAATGCAGTTGTATCAGTTTGAAAAGTCGCAATTTCACTTTTCAACGAGTTTTTTAAAAGAAAAATATTTTAAATAGCCACTATGAGATTCCTTAGTATTGAAACAAATTGATTTAAATTGTAACACTTAACAGTTTTGATTATTAATAAATATTACAAATGGATTTTGGTAAATTACATGTTAGGAAAATACAACATCAATATGAAGTCTTTCGCTATGTTGCAGGTTATTATCCAGATCTTAAGTTGCTTGGAAAGTTACAAGATTTTAACTTTAGCCTGGTCCCGGGACATCTTAGCTATCAGAGTTGTTTACGCTAGCACCGTACTTGGAGACGAATGAAGACAGAATATGCCAGTTCTTCTCCCGACAGCTTACTTCACTTTGCGTTTCCACTGTTTCTCTTTGCTTCTTCGTTCAGGGCTCTGTTGGTTTATCTCAAATACTAATGTCATCTAGCAACGGAAGCACTCCATAACCGCCACATGGATGTTTATTGAAAAAATATATAAATAAAAATTCATCCCTCCCCAAAAGACTTGAATGTATTCAAAATTATAAAACTGAAGTGCAACACAATACTTAAAAGCATGCAACTTTAAATAAAATTAATGATTTATAGAGAAGGAGATTACTGCGCATTAAGTCTGAAACACAACCTAATAGCTATCATACAGAAATTCATAAAAAATTTGCTATAGTGAAAAATGCAAGTATTTGTCATTTAATTATGGCTAAAATCTACCATGTTTATGGTTTCATATGAGATAATCTTGGTACATGGTAGAAACACATACATAAATGTTTTCAAAACAGAAACATTATCAAAACATTCACTAAATGAAAATCAGAAGATTCCATATGTGTGTGCACATTCCAAAAATATTATAATAAATACCTCCTCACAGTCTCAGTTAATGAATTTAATGGCCTTAATAAATATCACTAAACTTACCAATATATCAATTCTGCAGTATAAAAGATATAGAAAATTCTAAAAAATTATTCCATTGATTTCATTACATCAGGGGGCAACACATTGCCCCAAGTGAGATTTTTGTATATGTGTCTGTATAATATTACATACATATTGAGTTCAATAACCATATTGATGGGCTTTTAAGAAAATATTATTGTGCAAGTGCAGTATAAACAAAACAGCAATCAAGCTGTGCTTCTAATTTAGATAACTAGCTTAAGAACATGATATTCTAATAAAAGGGTCAATATAATTGAGATCTCTTGAAAAGAGCTTCTGTACAACGAGGGCTATTTTTTTAGTAAGATCTGTTGGCATGCATAGTTCCCTAGTTCACGTGTATGCTGCAACGAGTCTCTGCGTCACTGACCAGCATCCTTTGTGAACACACTTGCCCCATTTCCAGCTCTGTAGCAGTCTTGTAAGTTTTGCTGTGCGTCTTTAAAAGGTTTAAGGTGATTGAATTGCATGCCAAGTGGGTAATAGGACTGTTATCCGCTTTTTGAATGCAAGAAACATATCGGCTGCAGAGATTCATCGTCAGATAACAGAAGCTTATGGCACTGAACAATAAGTGACAGCAAATTTCGAAAATGGGTCAGGAAGTTTAAAGATGAGAGCCTCACACTTCTCGAACGACTCGGTACTTATTCGAATCTTTTGGCTGGAGGTTTTGGACCATGCACCACACAGCCCTGACCTTGTTCCCAGCAATTTCCACCTCTTCCGGTACCTCAAACACAGTCTTGACAAGAAGCGCTTAAGTGACAACGAAGAAGTGAAAGTAACTATGAACTCTTGGCTGCCCGACCAGGCAGCAGACTTCTTTGAAGAGGGTTTTCAAAGCTTAGTTCTAAGGTATGACAAATGCATTAAAAAAATGGGTACCTATGTAGAAAAATAGGCAAAAGTATGTGCAATCCTAAAATAAAGGTTTTTTTAAAACAAAATATTATAGTTATTTTTTTAAAAACAAACAAGGACCTCACTTAAAAAGCAGCCCTCGTACTAATAAAAAAAAGAACCTTAAATGATAAAATTAATTCATTAATGAGATGCATTTAATAGTAATTAATTACGAAACAGCATGCATTCAAGGAGACCCATTTTTAAATAATTACCTATTGCACAGCATTCAAGAGAAAGCAAATGCCTTCTCCTTCGTTTAATGTTTTTGCCCTATCTTTGAGCAAAGAAACAAATTCCAGGGGAAAAAAATATACCACCTAAAAGAGACTTAAATTTAAATATACCGAAAATCTTGAAAAGGAATTTTTCTAAGATTGAGATCATGATAGGCATTTGATGGCTTATTTCAACATGAAGCATTTGACAATACAAATATTTTTATATAATTTGACATTTTTCAAAATAATATTCTTAACGATGTAATTATTAAAAGAATTTTAATTTTATCCTCAGTATTTTTTGCAATGGAGATCAAATTCTGAATTAAGCATCCAAGGGGTGCCCTATATATTAAAGTTATATAAGAAGATACGATTCAAATCTGATACTCTTTAAAGAAACTCTTATTTTACACATGAATGTTAAACAAAATTTTTCAAAGTATAACAATGTCCTTTTTAAAAAATTTTCACTATCCATATCACATTAAACTTTTTTTTGAAAATTATCCAGCAGTTAAAATTTTTTAATATTTCTTGCAATTTTAGTTTAGTTTACCCATCCAAAAATTACATACAGTGATAACAATTTTCCACACACAAGAAATGTACCATAAAAATGCGCACCTAAACTTTCAAGCTCCAATGTTTAATTTTTAGGTATATTCGCTGTATAATGCACATCCCCTTTTTTTAGGAAGAAGCGTGAAATGAATGAGCGAAATCCTCTTATATTTTGGAGTCAATTATTCAAGGTATTATTCCAAGCTTTAGAGAGAAAGAAAACAGTATTCTTCAAGAGCAACAACCCTTTAAGTTTATAAGGAATGTCATTTCCTGTAAATAAAGAGTATTTCTATATATGTAGAAGTCTAATTCTTTTTTTATGATTGTCTTTCTTTTATTTTTAAAGCTGTCCTTTTTATACCTGACGTAAGATGTGAATCTGTAAATTTAGATCTTATTTTTGGAGTAAAAATTGTACGTCAGATTTTACGGTAATTCAAGTTTTAGCAACCAAACTTCATCTGTATAATAAAGAATTTTATTCTATTTGAATATAGTTTCATATCCTGACTTCCTATACAAACTAAAGTCAGCAATGAATGAACTTAATGCATATATTTGAATAGCATAAAATGCTTTTCTCACACAAAAAATATTGTCTCATTTTTTTTATTGCCAAATTTAAAATAATGTCTGAGCATTCAGAAATATATAGGTGGTAATTTTCACCTATTAACATTTGAGAATGAATGTATACTGTAATGTACAAGAAGTTTGCTAAGTAAAGATCAAAATATAGTCATATGTCTTTTCATTTCATCTTTTTTTACCTATTCAGGATAAAGTTCTTTTCAAGGGGATTTTATAACTTGTTTTATACTTTATGCAATTTTTTAGTCATTGAAATCCAATATTTTCTAATTGCTATATCCATATAAAAGTTTATATTCAAAAAAAAAAAATAGTGCTTTTAATTACATATTGGAACATTCTACAAAAAATACCATACATATTTCATAAACATGACTCTTTAGCGACTGACCTTTCTGAAAATTTATAAATTTTATTAAAAAAATCTGTAAATGTTAGAAATAAATTATTAGAAATCTTCTGAAAGTTCATTTAAAAATGTAGAGTTTAACTTCTAACACTGAGTTAAAACATGTTTTTTGGTTCTGTTGCTCATAAGTGTTAACTGTTTTCTTTAAAGAACATAATTTTTTAAATAAATTAGATTTCTTTTATTTTTATATAAATAAAAATTAAGTATATTAATCTAAATTTATGTACTATTAGACACATGTACTTCAGATTATGGAGAGACTCCTCTCATAGTTCATATTGTGCACAATTAGTGGAATTACCTTTAATAAAAATGAACTTAAAACACCATATATAATAATAAATCAAAGTAATGATGGATATAGATTATATACCTTAGAAATGCATGTATATATATGAACATAAAATAATTTTTAAAAAATACACCAATTAAACATTTTAAAAATGTGTGAAGTCCAAATTTTGAAAAAATATTGTGTTATAAGTATATTTTATTAAAACTATCAATAGAAAAAGTTTTGTAATATTATTTAAAAAAACTTAACTAAAATATCTTTGGTGTAACCATTGGTCTAGCTATAGCAAATATTCCAACATATGTTATAGATGAAAAAGCCAATACCATTTTTATCACTTAAGGGAAACTAGAACATAATGCATTAAAATACACGGAGACACAAAATTTGTCTTCAATGGCACAAACAGAAATATTTCAAGGAGGACGGTCCAGGGCCAACCGTCCACCATTCTCGTATCAAACCACTATATCTCCAAAAATATTCCTTAGATTTTGTCAATTATCAGGAACAAAAAACAATAAAAAATTAATTATTGAATAAGTAATTCGCATTGATTAATAAAATTAATTAGTAGTTACAAATACTTAATTAAATTTTAGGTAGTATACATAGGATTATAAACAATAGGGAAAAAAACAAGGGCTATGGCGGGGCCGAACCCTAGCCCCCCTCCCTTGTGTGTGCCACTGTTTGTCTTATATAAATTTATTCTTAAATTGATTAATCATATAGGATTCTAACTTTTTACATAAATGCTAAGTAAGCGAAATTTTTCAAGAACTTCTAAATAACATGGAAAACTATAAGCTCATTTATGTAAAAGAGAGGAAAACATCCCAATAAAAACTTATTTGAATTTTATAAAAATTAACATGTTTAAATTTTTTTTACATTTCTGTATTGACACCTCTAATCTAAACAAACTAAATAGCGATGGCAAACAAACAAAAAAAAATTACAAAAACTATGCATGGAATCACTAAAAATTCATTTGGAATATCTTTTACTATGATTTCACTAATTAAAATTTTTCCTACCAAAAGTTATGTTTTGATTTTGATGAAATGTAAAACATTTGTGGAATGTGCATCCCTTTGAAGCAACATATCCATCCATCTGAAGCCCAGTGCTTCACTTTGCAGGGATGTATGTTTCTTTACATGCCCCAAGCAGAAAGAAACACTCTTTTACAATCTGACTAAAAAGACTGAAATCATTTATCTTGTACCATTGCTCATTAAATCCTGAAGGGAGGTAGAAGGGCATTCAAAGAAATGATTTTTCAAAGGGTATTACTGATTCCCTTTCAAAAAATAACATGTTGAATGAAACTGATGAACTCTTTGTCTAATATTTCACAAAAAGCATCAAAAGACAGAAAATTGTAAAATACAAAGAATACGGCAAAAGATATTTTCACTTTCTTCTTGAAGAAGAAAGACAATTAAGTATATTTATGCTTCCAAACCTTTCAAGATTAGATATTAACTTCAATGTCTAGCTCAAAGGTATGTTTATGCTATCAACTGGTATTCGGTAGGACAGTGCCTTCTTAAAAATATGTATGAAAAAAATGTTTTTTGAATTACTAAATTTAAGAAACAAGCTGAAAAATATATGTCTTTTTTTTTGCAACACTGTTTCGGGTCTATTAAAATGTATTAGCCAAGTACAATTTAAATTGACACCTCTTTTCAATCTTAACACAACAACTAAAAATAAACATAACTGAGAAATAGTGCACCTGTTATGGAAAAAGAAAGAAAATGAAAAACAGATCAATTGAAAAAAAACAACAGTTTTCCCTTTCTTAGACATACACCGTTCTAAAATTAATTTTTTTAAAAATGTGACCATTATTCCATGCTCATGAACTGCTATCATTTAGTGAAACTTATTTTTTAATGTAAATTGAATGTCACAAAAACAAGTAAAATAAGACATGCCTCTAAAATTCTAATTGTAGCACATAATCATCTCTTTTTGGTATCATCTCTTTCACATACTTAAATTCATATTAATATCATAAGCACTTTTTTAAGGCTTTATATCTCTTGCTTATCAGAAAAAGTAATTCAAAACCTTTGAGATGGCTGTAAATTTAATTGGTTCAATTGTCGAATCGGCCACTTATCCCGTCAAGTGTTTTCTCGCCAAATCGATAAGTGTGCTAAATCTGGTAACCCTTTTGATTTTTGTATCAGTGAGCGAGAAGTCAGACCGTGTTGTGGTAGGGTTGCTACTCCAAAACACAACATGCAAAAATGTGCGAAATTAATGATTTTTTAAAATATGGTAGACCAGTGGCCGATTCGACAATTTCACCATTTAATTAATTTAACTCACAAGGATAAATTTATTCTACATTAGAAAGGGCTATATGAAAAACCGTTTAAGACCTGCTAAAAATAAAAAAAATGTTAAAGAACAGTGTGCTTTTAATTTACTTTCTACCAACCCTTACAGTTAATATATTATATATATATATACTAGCCGTTACCCACCCGCTTCACTGGGTATTTCATGATATTTTATAAATATATATATAAATTGTTGATATCTAAGTCCTAGCATTAAGAATTCGATTGTATTAAAAAATATACTTGCCGTCTCTTGATAAAAAAAGGGGGGGGGCAGAACTTATCTAATTTGTATTTTCTAAAAATCTCTAAAATTGAAGTACAGAATGATGTTTGCACTTTCATAACCCTATAACCAAATGGATTCCGGCAAAACCAATTTTCGGTGGATCTCTACTCTGGAAAATGAACATGGAAGCCAAATTTCAAGTCTAAATCTAACAGAAAAAAAAAACGCAATTTTTACAATCCCTTGTAATCCCATTGAGAGTCGTTTTCCAAAATAACCATTCTTAGCGGATTTCAAATCAACAAAAGAAAAATGCAAACCAAATTCCATTATTATAGTCCTTGTAGTTCACAAAAAGGATTTTTTTTGTCAATACACCCTAGTAACCCCTTGCTTCCCCAAGAGTTGATTTCCTTCAAATTCCTACTCTATGAAAGGAATCTGCTTACCAAATTTCAAAACTGCATGTCTAATAGTTTAAAAATTAGGATAGTTTTATATAACACCTCTTGGGCCCCTGCAACGCCCCGTGGGGATCAATAGTCACAAAACCCATTTTGTAGAACTGTACTCTATGAAAGGAATCTGCTTACCAAATTTGAAGACTGTGCGTCTAATAAAATAAAAATGGAAAAAAAAAATGTATCTATAACGTCCCTTGAGTCCCCGCAACGCCATCTAGGGGTCGATTTTCACAAAACATGGATCTTTAATCCATGAAAGGCTTCTAATTATCATATTTCCAGACAATATGACCAATAGTTTAAAAATGAAAATAATTATCTATAACGCCCCTTAAGTTCCGCAACGCCACTTGGGTTTTGATTTTCACCAAACCCATTTTGTAGCATATAATCAACCTTAAGAGAGGAATCCGCTTACCAAATTTCAAGACTGTATGTCTTATAGTTTAAAAATTGGAATTAATTATTTATATCTCCCCTTAATCCCCCCCTGCAACATCTCTTGGGGGTAACTTTTCCCAAAACCCATTTTGTAACGGATATTTACGCCATGAAAGAAACATGCCAACCGATTTTCAAGCTGGTAGGTCAAGTAGTTTAAAAACGAAAATATTTATCTATTACGCCCATTAATCCCCCACAACGCCACTTGGGGGGCTATTTTCCCAAAACTCATCTTGCAGCTGATATCTACTCTATGAAAGAAATCTATTTATCAAATATAAAGACTGTGCGTCTCATAGCTTAAAAATGGAAATAATTATCTATAATGGCCCCTAAGCCCCCACAATGCCACTTGGGGGTCAATTTTCTCCAAACTCATTTTGCAGCGGATCTCTACTCCATGAAAGGAATCTGCTTACCCAATTTCAAGATTGTACATGGAGTAGTTTAAAAATGGAAACAATTATTTATAACGCCCCTTGCAATTTGAATTTCGCAAAAAATTCGTTCTTAGCTGATCTCTACTCCATGAAAGGAACATGTCTACCAAATTTCAAATCTGTAGGTTGAATAGTTCCGGAGATATCGTGATTAGTCATTCAGTCAGTGAGTCGCTTTTTTCCTTTATATATATAGATGTACATAATTCTTATTTCACTTTGCAATAATAACTTTCATAAAATGCATTATTACATTAAAAAAACCCACTTTTTTGTATTGTTCATATACTTGATTTCACAAACATCACATTAATTCATTCTTGATAATATGTAGGTAGATATTTTTCTTAGAATCATTTTAACCAAATATTCAATTATGTTGTTCAGAAAGAAACTCTGAAAGGCTGAATTTCAGTTGTAAAAATACTAAAAAACTCGAAGCACTGAGGGAAAAAAAGCTTTAGAAATCCCTTGATTATTTACATTTTTTACATATTCACAATTTAACATTAACATATTGGCTCTAAGTCAATGGTGTATACCAAGGGTGTCAAACTGGAAGGTTAACTTGGGTCAAACAAACAATGTTTAACTATAGGTAGGTCGCAAAATAAAAATCAATATTCATAGAAGCGTAATTTTATTTTGAATGCATAGTAAACAGTAATAAAAGAACAAAAAAAATTTAATGTTTACATTTTGACATCTCTACTCAGCAACTATCTTTTCTATTTCAGGAGAGATTTTGATATTTTATTATGTATTATTGTGTCTCTATATACTGGCCAGACAGCAGAAATGTCCATGGTGGGCGCATATAGCTCGTGAGTTTCAGAGTTTGATACCTCAGGCGTACACAGACCTCTCTTATGTGTGTGTGGGAAGTACAAGTACAATCCTAAAGACGTAGTGAAAGGAGGTAATCTCTTGGTGAAAATTAAAAAATCTGTTGGGTCTATGGTGGTATTGGGAGGGGGTTTGAACCCCCCAAAACCTTCCCCTTGTGCACACCACTGCTTAATATAGCTATGATTCAAACTAATTCTAAGGTGCAAAAATAAGAGAGGTAGGTTCAAACAACCTTCAACATAATATTTAAATGCTTGCAACATTTGAGAGAGAAATGTTAGTTTAATAATTTATATATTTTTTTGTTAAATTCTATTTACTTTAAAACATAGTAATGAAAATTAAGCAGAACTTTTTCAAAGTTCTGCAGGTATAAACAATTTTGGATCTTATGCCTAGTTAACAAAAACTGATTCTGTTTTCAATTAAATTCAAACATAAAATGTGGTGTGAAAGAATTAAGTAATAGTTAATGAGTAATTTCATTCCTTTTATATGATTTGGATGATTTAAGTGACCGATTTATATATCGTTCATTTTCTTCATAGGAAAAAAAGGATTTATATGATTTATCTGTTAATTCAATTTTTGAAATTTCTTTACTAAACTATTTGATAGAATCTTAACTCCTCATAGTTGATAGGGTCTGGATTCGAATCCTGGAGAAAGCATGGATGTTAGTAAATGTATAGTGCCTTTGTGACATGAGAGTACCTTAAATAGCCATTGAGCCACAAGGCCTCTCATAAGGATGGTAGAAAAAGAGGTGGGATGCTCCTTACCACCCACAGGATGTTCACTCGCAAAATTGGGATGGAAACGAGTCAAAACGTACAGTCACCTGCATGGTGTTCAAGGCTACGGCTAATGACAGGCATACAATCTAGCTTTTTGCCACGATGAATTTCGTGGACCTCGATCTGGGACATGCCGATCAGGCAGCATTAGTTACAACAAACTAAGAACTCACTATTGTGAATCACATTTAATACATAATTATATACTAACATGACACAACAGCATATTTTCCACTTCTTGTAGTTGAATAGGTATTTTAATTGCCATTTCTTAAATACTGATTAAAATATTAGTTCTTTTTCGAGCAAACATTATTTAAATATATTAATTTGTAAATTTTCACAAACATTTCTAATTTAAAGATATATATTAGATGAATTACTTATATGAATACATAATGTAAATTACACACATTTAACAATCATTAAGATGATATGCAATTGCATTTACCATTTTGTCCAAGAATACAATTCAGCACAAGTCTCTGGATCTCCCTTTAATAAATGTATCATTCCCATTGCACTACCAGTAACCACAACTAAGATACATCATAAACATAGGGAGAAGTGTTAATTTTATAATAACAGGCTGAGGATCCTGAAACAAGAAATATAATATAGCCAAAACAAGATTATATATTGCATGTTTTGTAAATACAGAAGAGTTTCTGTTGTTACATATTTACTTTCATAAGCTATTTAAATTTAAAAAAATATACTGTATACTATGAAGAATATTAACCTCTCTGCATAGAATATTTATGAAAATTGTATTTCAATTTTTTTCTTCAATGCCATGCAATATTATCCTTTATAATTAGAATAGTTGAAATGTGTCCTGATTTTAAATCAGAGCCACATGACCAAGCCATACATTAAAGATACCATATACAGTGAACTTTTATAAAGCCCAGCACACGTGACTTTGCACTCAGTAGTATCCAGATTCAATGATAATTCTCAACACAAAGCAACTTTTGTGACACTGGGTTACAGATTTCAGAATTATTATAGCAAAAATGAAATGATGTAACTGGATCTTCAAGTGGCTTTGGGCTTAGCCGATCCGACTTCTTCCTCACTGATACAAAAATATATCAGGAGGGTTACCAGATTTGGCGACAAAAGTGGTCGATTCGACAATCCAACCAAACATTTAATCTCTTGTTAACTTCAGATGATAAGAAATGATATTATTATTTGAAGCATCATACATTACGAAACTCACTTTTATTTACAATGAAATAAATACGGTTTCAAGTAGAACTCACATTTTACTTACAGTAGAACGCCGTCTATCAGGAGTGGATCGAGACAGCGCTTTTTCAACCTGAAATTTTAGCGCCATCTGTTATATAATATGGAAACTATCGCATTTTATTTACATTTTAGATAATTTTTACTTTTGATTTCTTGTTATTTTTTGCTTTATTTTATTATATTTCTAGCAATTTTCTATGCTTAGACTTAGCAATTGTTCCAAGTAGTTCTCGGTTGTTGGTGCGTTGTCTTAACATTCTTTGATGGATGTCTCAGAGATGGGTTTTGAACATGACGAAGGTGTTGAATCACAGGGAATAATGTCAGACAATGAGGAGAAAAAAATGAATCCCTAATTAATATTAATTATTTTTGTGAATATATATCTCATGATTACCTTCCAAACCTCAGTTTTATCTGCAATTAATTTAGAAAATGAAAAATAAATTATTGTATAAAAAATAAATATGACTGAAAAAGCCAAATTATTGGATTTTGTAATTTTATTAAAATATCTACACTTTTGCTTTGCGTGAAAAAAAATTTAAGCGTAAAATATTATAAAAATAATCTAAATTTTTATATAACATGTAAATTAATTCAACTAGATTTAAATCCTATTGTTTTTTCAAAAGAATTAAATAATATGTCAACTTATCAAGTAGTTTTTTAAAAGTACCCTTTTAAGAATAACTTTCTCAATATAATATAATGTACATGGATTAATATTATATTAATACAACAGTTGAGCTATTTTTTTTCAACACACACATTACAATATATTGAAATCAAATATAATCACCAGGATATCATATTTTAATTGCATATTTATGCCAATAATTAAATGATTATGCTGAGTAATGTTGTGGTAACAAATGCTATCAATATTTTGCAAAATTTTACGTTGAATTGAAAAAATTATTTTCAGTCATGTAAAATTAAAATAGTGTTTTAATGTAGAACATACATTGGAAAATAACATATTAAAAAATTACGGGCATTGTAAGTTTTTGTTTTATATGCCTTAACAAATTTTAAATGCATTTTTCTCAGAATTTCAGTTTTGAAGGTATAAAAGTTCTAATCCCTAAGACTTTTTTTCTGTTCAACAAAGAGCAGTGAAAATTTTTTGTATATACTCCCAAACGTATGTTTTATAAAATTAAGTATAGATTTAAGTCTGAGATCTCAAAAAAAAAATAAAAAATTTCAGGTTTTTTTAGAAAAATTATTAAAAATCAACAAGGGAATACATTTTCAAATCCATACTAACTTTTCTTTGCAATAATCTAAGAAACATAAATAACTTTAAGAGACTAAAAATTTTTTAAAAAAAATTATCATTTTCAAAAATAAAAAGTAACATTTTCAGAAATAATTGACAAGTTTTTCATGTAATTGAAAAAATAAAATTATATCAAAACATTTGTCTCACTTGTCTATAAAAATAGATATTGCAACACTTTTCATTAGGTATATGTTATGAAACTTTAAAACAAAATGCGTTGCAAATTTAATTAGTAGCTCAATTAATTTCATAGGGATCAAAATGTTTTTTTAATTATATGTGGACTAATAGTGTGTGGGCTTATTAGGGAATAAAAGAGGAAAATAAATGCTTTTTCAACATTAACTTAATAAAAAAAAGTCAGCCCTTTAATTAATTTATTTTTAATGTACTTTGTTCCTTCAGTTTTTATATTGTATCATTTAAGCTATTTTTTTTCAACACACACATTATAATATATTGAAATCAAATATAATCACCAGGATATCGTATTTTAATTGAATATTTATGCCAATAGTTAAATGTGAATGACTTGAAAGAATAAAGAACCACAAAAAGGAGAATAAATTAATCTTATTTAGTAACTGAATTGAGAGCAGGAACCTCCAGTTAGGAATTATTTATTTTGATTACTACATATAAGTATGATCAAAATCTGTATTGATGGATATAATTTCTTGTGAATTTCACAGTAATCCTTCTTTAATATTGTTTACTTCAGTAGTTGGATTTTTGAGTGTACCAGCACAGTGCATCTTTTTCTTCGTGTAGAGAAATATCCAGGTTGTTTTTCAATCTCCTTTTTATATTTATAGATGAGGATTCCATCATTTTAACTTTTTTATTATTGTGTTCCTTTTTATTATAGAAAATGTTTAATATACTATCTAGGTTCCTATGAATTTTACTTTCTTCTTCTAGTGTAAGCTCGTATTCATCAATAAGAGCAAGAATGCTTTCAATTTTTTTTTTTTTGGATTCATGACCAACATTATTAGCAGATTTGGAGCTACATGGTAAAACATCAAATGTTTCTTTTAAAATATCATTTTGATTTACATAAATCTCTTGTATTTCTTCATTATGTGTATCATTTAAAAACATTTTGGCAACTTTATGAATGTGCTTGCAAATATTTCCTCTTACTAAATTGTCTACACGAGAGCATGTATAGGAATGGTTACAAATTTTGCAGGCAGTACATTTTATATTACATAATCTATGGCATTCTTCTTCTTTCTTGCATATTAGGTAGTTAGAATGATTGGATTCAATTTTCCACTCGTTATCTGCTAATTTTCAATTCCATTGCTTTGAATCTTTAGGCCTAATCTGTGGCTATTGACAATTTTTGATAGTTTATCAGAGGAAATGGTTCTTTTTGTAATTTTTATTAGGCGTTGAAATATTAAGCCTCTAACCAGTTTTAAAAGACCACCGATTGCAATGTCTAGTCTCTTGACATGCTTTCCATCAAAATAATGATATTTAATTTTTTTATGAAGGGACACTAAATACATGTTTGTATTTATGCCCAGACCCTTCCTGTAGCAATAGGCCCATTTTTCTGGTCTATTAGCACAATTCTGTTGGAAATATTTTGCGAATTCACAAGTGTCTGAGTCATTTAACAATTCTTGTATGAATTGCTTCATAAGTTTAGAAAATGTTTCTAAACATTTTCACTGCCTTTAATGCTTTATTAACAATTTTTCTCTTTTCAGGATTTTTAATTTTATTTAAATTTTGATGCCAGTTTCTTGTAACGTGCCAAGCACACAGTAAGACCATTTTTAACTGTGCCCATCACATAACTCCAAGCATTATAAAATGCTGGAGCATCATCAGTCATAAATGTTGTAGTTTTGATTATACCCACAGCATTTTTAATAGCACTAAAATAAATTCTGAATACATTTTCAGAACTTTTGTTGGAAAAACAAAATGCCACAGGTATTCCATTCTTATGTTCATCGACTACCAGAACTGAGTATAAATTAAAATCATAGCTGTTTAGCCCATGTGTTCCATCTATACAAATTTTGTCCTTTCCATATTTTGTAATCATTTCTTTCTGAAAATCTGTCATGATTATGAGGACAAAATCTTCATCTTTCAATCCATAGTCATTCCCTGATTGTCCCTGCTCTTTGAAAAAAACAATACAATTTTCTCCATTATTTTTCTTTTCTTTAGTCTATAGCTTGACACTCACTGCATCAACTTCATGCCTTTTAATATAACCATTAATATTGAAGTCCCTTTTAATATTATGGATATCCTTTTTTTCAATAAGCATCTTTCTGCCACTGTCAACAGTAATTTCTTCTCAAATATCCTGCAGAATTTTTTTTTCACTAACACCTTCTTTTAATCGTTCTGAAAAATAAACAAAACTAAGAATAGTAATTATTAATAAAACAAAACAAAAAAATAATATACCAGCAACAGCTGCCCTATCAGACTCTGATAACCTTAAGTGCTCTAACTGATTTTCATGATTCGGAAAATATTGCACTACTACATTTTCAGTACTCTAACTTTTATTATTGTTGGGCGACTAATTCCAATTTTAGCAGAGCCTTGTGACTTTAAACTCTTGACACCTTTCCCTTTTGGTTTGTATGTCCCACTTTGACAACAGTGATAATTCATCATTATGTCTCCATTCTGAAGTGTTTTACTTCCTCGTTGTCTAACATATTTTGACAAGGTCTTGTTTTCTTCTTCTTTCCATATAACAAATTCTATAATGTTAATTAAAAGAAAGTTTACATTTATTAATATAAAATTATGCGAACTTTAACAGAAAACATTAATACATAAATGTATGAAATTCATACTATTACAGTGTAAATTTATAAACAAAATTTTACAATGCAACAATATATACCACTGAAAGTACTGAATTCCTTCAAAATCCCTTCATTTAAATCAACCTGTTGGTGAGCATGAACATTTTTCAAATGCCATTTCAAACAGAAAGAGTGAGTGAAGTCTAGATCACAAAATGAGCAGATAAGTCTCTGGTATGTACATTCATATCAGTCTCCATTTTTGAAAACAGTAAGCATAAAAAAGTTGATTTCAAAAAATTTAAAAACAAATTAACTAATTAAAATAGCAAGAAAGATAATAAAACAATTAATAAAATAAAGCAAAAAATACCAAGAAATCAAAAGTAAAAAATATCCAAAATGTAAATAAAATGCGATAGTTTCCATATTATATAACAGATAACGCTAAAATTTCAGGGTGCAAAAGCGCTGTCTCGATCCACTCCTCGTCTAGGAATCAATTAGGAACGGACACCATTCGGATAACTGAATGCGAACCGTACAGTGTATGAAACCTGACACTAGACGAACATTGAAAATCATCCCGTGTGGGAAAAACACTTGAAGTAAAAAGCAAAATGTCGCAATTTTACCTTGATTGTGGAAAATAATCACTTATTTTTCGCTGTACCATTGCAAATCTTCGATTTTTTTGCTGCAAGATGCAAAAAATAAATATATAATAATAATAAATAAAAAACTGGTTCGGATAGCTGACGATCAGGATAATAAACGTTCGGATAAACGATGTTCTCCTGTATCTTTTGTTCGGGTCTCTTATTCTACTCCAGCAATTACAATGCCAAAGACCAACGTACAGCGAAATTTTTTATTCTTATGTTATCAATCCGGTATCCAATAAATGAAGATATATTGTTGTTCTGAAAATTCATTGTAAAAAATTTGCATGTCATGCTTGTTTTTTTTTAAAATTAAAAGCACTAGCTTATTTAAAAAATTATCTTAATATAGGTTTCTCACAATACATTCCACACAAAAAAATAAAGTGATTAACTTAAACAAGTTTTTAAAAGCAAAAAGATTCGAACAGTTTAATAAAAGATGCCCCAAATAAATGTTAAAAATCTACGAACTTGTCAAAGATTTTTGAATTGACAAGTAATTTTCTCACGAAAACCCAACAAAAATAAAACTGCTTTCCTATTCAAAAGCAAACACCAATAGTTCTTGAAGATATGAAGCTCAGGTAGTTCAGTTCAGTTCAGTACAGTGTTACCACTGTACATCTGGAGCTCTGGCTAACACCTTATGCTCCGAAATGATTATTTGCATTATTTTCTTCAAATTGGATGCAAGTATAGGTCTTGATTATTATGTAAAATTGTAAGTTTTGTTAACTTATGCTTCAAAAGTGGTAGATGAAACTAGTGTATTTTGGATCTATAACTTGGTATTTTAGAATCTATTGGTTATTTTTAAAAATTCTTCGACTTTTTGAATATACTCTATTGTATCACAATTCGCTATTGATGAATAAGACCATTCACTATGATTAGAGACAAAAAATTTCAATGTTTTACGTTGCAACTGATATTTGTTGCAGGTTAAAATAAAATGTTCACTAGTTTCTGGGGGATGTCTTCAGAAACAAGGGCTTTTTCAAGCTTCAGAATACGCCAAAAACGCCAATCAGCGCGAGTATCATTCAAATGTGGCTGCCTGTCTGTTGGATTTTCTTACGTCTGACTCCGTCACTAAGTTAGAGTAAAGGAGTTAGAAATCGTGGGCTTCCACCACAAAAAAGAGTTCGAAATACAATTACAACTTTTAAATATAATGCATTAAAAAAATGAATTTGTAATATTTGTTTTGGGCTTATTTCAGGGTAGAAATTTTGAACTAGTTTTTGAACAATATTTTGATTTTAGTTGAAAAGATTAAGATATAAGAAACTTTTTTTTTTGTATATTAAGCGCTCAAAAACAGTTCCATTACACATACAATTCTTTTTTTTTAAATAAAATTTTTAATTTTCTTTTGAAACAATTGGTGTTTTTTAAAAAGTAAAGAGATCTCGTTATATTTAAACATGAAATAAAAATTATTGAAATGTATTAAAATAGTATTAAATATATAAATAAACTTAATTTTTAAAATTTGTTCCTCTCTTATCTTTATTTATTATTACATATTATGTTTACTTTCTATAAATCTATTTATATATGTATATAATTTAAGTTTTCACATTTTATTTTTTTCAATAAAACTATTTTCTACTTATACTGTGTATTTTCATATACTGTTATTTTGAAAATTTTTAAGATTAAACTTTTTTATAAATGCTATATACATATTTATTTATATGTTAGTATTTCTAATATCTTCAAAAAACTCTATTTTTGACTACTCTTTATTTTAATGTTAAAAATTAATATTTGATTTACACAGATATGCAAATAAAATTTTAAAAAATGAAAAGCTTATTTTGACTGCAAAATTTATTTCAATAAAAAATAATTAACAAATTTTTTTCGTTTATTTTTCTTTAAATGTTCAAGCTTTTTAGATAAAATATTAATAAAACTTTTCAACTTCTCTCAATTGTTATTTTTTCTATAATTCCTTTGAATCGAAATATGTATGCACTGCCAGTTTTCATGAGCAGCTTGACCACTAGGCCGTGGTAGTTTAATGGTCAAGGTCACCCGCTCGTAGCTGGCGTATCATGAGTTTGAGTCTGGTACCACTGAAGACCCGCCGTGCAAAGGTGGCCGATGCACGTTAAATATGTCGAGGGTCCAATTCCTCCCATTGGTGTGGTGTGGAAGTTAGGAGAAGCGGGTGACAGCTGAGGTGTCGTCCTCAAAACATGACCATCGTTCAAATTTATGAGGACCTTCACCTCATAACGTTCGTACAGCTTTATAGTGCGATATAAATATAACTCTCTTACTTTCTTGAATAATGTTATTAAAAATTTTTACATTTGTTTTAATTTAAAATTTAGTGTTTGATATTTCATTATTGGAAATGATATCTCTACACATTTTTAAGAGGAAGAGGATGACGGAATATGGGTACATCCTTCCGTAACTGCCACACCACATTCACAATAA
Source organism: Trichonephila clavata (assembly GCA_019973975.1). Lineage (NCBI taxonomy): Eukaryota > Metazoa > Arthropoda > Arachnida > Araneae > Nephilidae > Trichonephila > Trichonephila clavata. The sequence goes on from BMAO01021281.1 coordinate 25,285, forward strand.
GAGTCAAAATAAGAGTGATAAGAGTCAAAATTAAATGTTATCATCCTTTGCATTCGGTTTTTCAAAATATATTTATACAAATATAAAAGTAGCTTTAATGTTATTCTTAAAAATGCAGTTATCTTTCCAATATAAAATTTGGGAATATTTCTACAAAATTCTATATTCCTCTTTTTTTCTTTTCAAAAACTGCCACAAAAAATATACATTCGTGTTCTATATGTTTTCTCAAATTTTATTTTTAAAATTAATGGGGCTTTGTAGTTTTTATTATTTAAATACATTTAAAAAATTTTATTTCATTTTTTAGTTAATAAACTATGTATAGTTTGAAAATAATTAATTTTTTATGAGTATTGCTGGCTGCGAAAGCTGTATAAAAATTCAAATTTGCAATAATTATCGAGTAATTGTCAATTTATTTGATATTGTCAAATTTACTTCATTATTGAATTTTTTTATGCAGGAATAATTGTGCTTCAGAATGAGGAAAACTTGCCGTCACAGCTTGCAACAAGAAAGAAAGAAAATTTTTACTACCACTTTGGAACACTTATTACCAACAAGAAAATTGAATGCAAATGTTACTGAATTTCATTACTTCAACATTTTCAAATGAAGATTATAATAAAAAGGAAATATATTAATTAATGAAGATAGATATCTTGACTTTATAATTTAAGACAAAGCTTTAATTTCAATCCAGATAGTAAAGAATATTTTAATTAAAGTGCAATTCAATGGTTTGTTTTTTATATATATCAAACACAAATCCATTTATTTTGTTAAATAGATTTATAGAGTAAGTATAGCAATTTTTTGTGTATCTGAATCCAACTTATTGGGATTCCTCATTAACTTCAAATATAAGAGAATGTATTCATTACAAGTAATTCTTAGCAGTGGCGTACACACACACACAAGGGGAGGGCTTGAGAGTTCACAATCCCCCTCCTTAGACCAAGTATTTAATTTTCGCCATAGAGCTTATGCCTTCGCGCTTGTCTACGTATTTTTTACTCCCCCCCCCCCGAAAAAAGAGGTATGTGCACGCCACTGATTCTTAGACTGAATTATAAAACAAGTTAAAAAGTATTATATATTTTCTTTTCAACATCGTATAAATATTCAGAAAGAATTCAATTACTCCTTTCAACAGAAAAAAAAATAGATTTTCACGTAAAAGAAATCAAATTTATACTTTTATTTTAGTTTTTTAAATGTATCGTTTATGTATTCCCTTTTCCATAAATTTCAAAAATTTTGCTAAAAAGTGAAAAGATATGTACACAATGGCGCACACAAGGGGGAGACCCCCCCAAAGCCCTTGAGTTTTTTTCAGTTGATGATAATCCTATATGTATATAATGCAAAATTTAATTAAGTACTTGTAATTAACAATTTATTTTATTAATTAATGCTAACTATTGATTCAGTAATTTATTTTTTACTGTTCTTTGTTAACAAAATCGACAAAATCAGAAGAATTAATTGGTTTTGTCTTGAGGTATGATGCAAGTTGGGGAACTTTCAACAATGGACCCTTCCCCCCTTGAAAAATGTTTGTATGTACACATTAGATTTTGTTACAAATAAGTTTTTTTTTTAATTTACGATGTTTTTGATCTAAATAAAACATAAATTTAATTAGAAATTTGTGTTTATTTGAAAATAACTTTACTGAGGAGTGCATCAAAAAATGGGTAGAAAATATTATTGCTGTTATTCAAAAAAATGCAACAGCAATATTCATTTGTTTAAGTGGGGTCAAAAGCAAAAGTTAATGATTATCACATAAAAGAAAAATTTAATTGCTTGAGCTTTTTCTTAATTTTAATTATTTTGCTTGAATTCAAAGTGAAAATCCTTCATGATTTAATCTCTTTTATTATGCTTTAAGTTTATTCAATATTCTGGTATTTGAATTTTGATAGTTGTTACAAAGGAAGAAAGTAATTCCTTGTATGGTAAATATCCCCTTCTACACGAGTAAAAAAACAGAAAAGTTTTGCTTGTCTTTCTGTCCCACACAATCGATGACCTAAAACTGCCATGTCTTCATTTTTAAGGAGTTGGGAAGATCGCTGGCGGCAATTTATTTTAGACACATTTTTGACCATTGGTTTTGACCTTGCCATTCCCGCACCCTACTGTTTTATATTTTCACATTTTTGCCTGTCTCTCTTTCGAAGAGTAAGGCCTTTTACAAACTATAAATCCAGCTATATTCTGTCAGATAAGGATTCATTGTGGTCAATGCTAAAAATACTATGAATAGCCGTTGTGGGGATGGGTTAAACAATTAGCTGCCTCTATGTACACTTTCCTTCTCCTTTGGCGGAAGAAACGTCCCAACATCTCAAACGGGTACTGTGTCGTATTATGCAGAATTTGACCCCTAAGATAAAACGACCCTTCTCTATTGTTCAAGCAAAAGCTGCTCGCCGGAGCCCTTTCTTTCTCTGATAAGGATCTGACCGTTCCATCCCTTCACTGTACGCATTCGCCTTCCGACAAACAACGATCTTTCCAGCATCGACGTAAAAATTAAAACAAAATTTGCGTAATTGCTATGGAAAGATATTTAAATTTATGTGTTCCACAAACCACAATTTTCTAAAAAAAGTTATTGCATATTTAAAAATATTATACAAATATCAAAAACTCAGAATTGGATTTTAAAAATATTTTAATACTAAATGCTGAAAATTATACTAACAGTGAAATTTTTTGAATGTGAAAAAAGAATGTTTAAGAAATCCCACTTTTTTCTTTACAAAACAAAAAAATACGTTTTAATCAATACGATTTAGACTTTTTCAGAGATCATACCCAATCTTCAAAAAATCCTAGCATTAGATTTAGATTTGGTTATAGACCAGAGCCAATAAAAATATGATTAATTGCATTTGGTTAATTTAAGAACTTAAAATAAGAATATTATTTTTAAAAAAATTAATTTTATTGGTAAATTTTTTTATTGCAGAACATTATCTATGGTATTAAAAATGGCATAACACATTCAATTCTGTATTCCTGTCCTTTTATAAAGTAAAATCATTTTTAGGATTTAAGAAAAAATCAAATCTCTCTTTCTTCCCTTCAAAAAGCCCTTATCTAGTGATTAACATAATTAGTTGGAATTTATTAACATTATATTCTATTGTTTACAATTCCGGGGTTCAATGAAATAATTTTATACTTGTTAGAACAATGGTTTGCAAAGCTAAATAGTTTTCTAATGGAAAATGCACCTTTTTCCGTTTGCGGAAATAATACCTATCATGAAAAAGAAGCAACTTTTCAATAGATCATAAGATTCGACATTAAAATCTAAGGTTGTGCAAGAACAGCTCCTAAATTTAAGGTTGCAAATTCATGCAAAATACGCGGGATTTGTTTCGCAGTGTAAACATTTTAATGCCCTTCAGAACTATGAATTTAAATGGGAAAACATTTCTGAATGTATCTGCGGGAAAAGAACAAAATATAAGGGGAAAAAAAATGAAACACTGAGAATATAAAATGCGATTGTAGATGATTTCAATAGATCTAGACTTTAACAGTTTGTATAACAAGCACATATTCTAGTTACTGAATATAACACATGAGTAAGTGTTACTTAGATCACAAATTAATATTATTAGTGAGTATAAATTATATTAATAAATCACAGTAAAATATTTGATGAAAAATACAGTACTTTTTTTTAAAATTGTTTTTACATAAAGTAACATGTTGATGTACTTCAAAATATTATTTTTTTAATTGCATTCTTTATAGTATTTGTGTGTGTGTGGAATAGAGCTCCCTGAAAATACCTTATAGTTCTAAGGATTACGTGAGTTTAAAAAGCTTGAATACCACTGTGGCACATAAACTGGGTCGCTAACTGGTATTATCCTAACTTGTACAGAATACCACCCGTTTCACGTTATAATTAGCACTAGCAGAGTTTCACATGATAGACCTTTGCTAAAATCAAAATTCAAATCACAACTCAGCTGCGGCTCTTTAAAAAACAATAAAAGATACAAAAAAATATTTTAATATATAATAAAAATTAATGTTCTAATTAAACATATAGAATTATTCCTCAAAATGCAGCTTTTTATACCCAGGAGTATATTACAGAAACCTTTCATGAAATGCAATTTTCTAGTTTATAAAAAGAGATAGTTGAAAAAAATGCAAATGATTAAATTTAAGACATTAGATAATAAGTATTATGAAAGGTTGTAGATTTCCCTTGAATATATGGCCTGATTTGAAAATACCAAATAGTATAATATTTTAATTGCGTGACTTTTTACAAACATATTTTTTTCATATTTGTTACTTCACTAAAGATTTAGAAATTTGCAGTGCTTTTATCTTAACACAATACAAAGTGTGCGCAGTTATTAAGACACACATACGCATTCCAATGGTGAAGTGAATAACAAAATGAACGACATCGAACACTTTGTTGACAGTTTGATGCTAAAAAAGCCAATGCAAAGAAAAATATTAGATTATTTTCCATATGTTTCCAATAAATGTTTTGTTTTTCAAAAAACTTTAAAATTTTGTATTAAATTTAATTTAGTTCTTGTAAATGTTTTTGTTTCACTAATTTTTATGAAATACATGCATATACATTCTATGCAGATAAAATAAGCTCTAATAAACTTATTTTTGTTCATATGTTTTTGTTTTTTTTGCAGTATTTCTTAACATGACTTTTAACGAATTCTTCAAAAAAATATTTCAGTCTCTTCAGTTTCGTGTTAAGTGATTTTCACTATATATGTAATAAATCATTTGTTTTTTGCTGGACTCTTCAAAACATATGTTCCCAAGCTTTTTTGTCTCATAGACCCCTTGCCATGTTTTTCAGGGGGCAATGTTTGGGATAGACCCCTGCTTAATTAATATTTAGTTTTTGCAAATTTATCAACTTAACTGTCTTTTGACAGCTGGTACTACTACCCCTACTTTAAAATAATTAAATTTCTATCTGTAATGAGTATAGCGTTTAAAATTTAAAAATCACTGTGAATAACTAAATTAAAAGTCAATTAATAAATAAAACTGTTAAATAAAATAACTGAACAATAAACAAAGGATTTAATGGGAGGATCTGGTGTTACAATATCAAATTTTCAACATTTGGTATCAATTTTGTCATATTTAACCTTAAATCTCCTCTGTTAGAAGTGCCCAATTTTTTCGTTTTTGTTTTTTTGTTTTGGAGATAGGCAACTGCGCTGAAACTCCTTCACACTAGGAAAAGCAATTTAAAATTTCCTCGTGATATTCTATAGTTCGGGACTAATAACAGGTTTCACTTTTTAAAGCCAAAATTCCTGACATCTGTTTCTAAACTTTAAGACCTTCGTTAGAGGTCATAACGATCAGTCCTTATTGTAATGTGACATTTTTTCTTCAATGTGACCATATGAATCCATTGCCGATTATGGTATTACCATATAGTTAAAGCATTCTTCACACCTGGTTTCAAATCTGAATTAAAGGCATCTA
>BMAO01021282.1:0-21457 GCA_019973975.1 Trichonephila clavata
ATTCGAAGGTAAACAAACGTATCTATGTTATCTATCTATCTATGTGCGTCTATCTTCTCACGAAACAGCACCACGCAGAAAGTCGCGGAAGGTACCAAAAGATGGGAATTTTCCGGGAAAGCCGTATTGCCTATTTATATTCCGATATTGTAATTAGTTAAAAAGATATTAATTAAAAACCTTAAAACGCCGAATTGTTTTACTCCTGCCGATTGCTTACTTGGCGGAACTTCCCTTCCGTTTCGGCGAGCGGTAATCTTACGTTTTCCACCATATTAAAATTGTCATCCGATTTTCGGTGTTGAAATTAGACAAAAAATAATTACAGAATCGAAAAGATCATTTATTTCGCCACGACACGGTATAATTTTTTTTGTAAAATAACGATATTTTCTATTTTTTTCGAATTTTTTAAAATAGTGTTAAAACTGATGCGTTTTTATGAAAATTATTTCTAAATCGTTGGGTATGAATTACTTTTCGTGTTATTAAATCGATATTCTACACTAATTAACTTCAAGCCTTTCTCTTTTAGATCCATTCATTTAAAAAATAAAATTCCCAAAACTTTTTTTTTATAGAATTTTTAAAAAGTAGTCTTAATTTTTACTTCACATTGAATAACTTCGTCATTTATGAAGGTAATCTCACAAAACCTTTTTTCCGTGTGTACAGTAATATTATCCGTAACATATACGAAGATTGAAAAAATTGCTTCAAAATTACGGATTTTAAAAAAAATTTTGTGATTTTCGTAAACTTATGTTTTTTTCTGAGAAATAAATTAAAAAGTAGTAATTTGTACATTTTTTATTTCAAAGTACGTTATTTTTGCAAATAGTTGGTGATGTTTGAGAGCATTAACGTAAAAATTACGCCCTTAAAATAAAGGTAATGATTTTTTAAAATAATTTAAAATAGGCGATTTTACATTTAGCCAAACATTGGTTAACTGTCTGGTGGCGGAGTGCTGAGAGCTCCCGCTACACTCAAGACTATAACTGCAGCACTGCCGTGCGCGGTCAATGTGAAGGATGATGTCCGCCTCGTAGAAACCCGCCGGTCGTTTTTTTCATACTTGTCTTAAATTTTTTCTCCTACTGGACATTGCGTTGCCACACATCATTACACACACTCAGACCCCCATGGGCAGCCTTTTTTGAGCCAATATCCTCATCACTACTACATCCAAATTGGAAGACACTCTCTCTTCCACCAGATTCCAAAACCGAGCCGCCAAAGATCATCGCCTCGAAGCCCCGCCTACCGGCCTGATCGCCACTCATCCAATTGCTAAGCTCCATACTATCCAGCATGAAAATGCAACTTAACCAAGACCTATACAGAACTTTTTCTAGCCAGATAAGGGTCTGAGGGTTCCCAGAAACCCATGAACCCGAAATTATATCCGTATTTTTTTTTCCCCTTGAAAAATCTTTTTTTTCTGATTTTTAATTTTTTCCCCCCGGAAATAGTCAGTTAAATAGACATAAATTCCTTAGGCAAAAAAAAAACCTATGTTCATATTATATATTCTTTATTATTAATTTTTTTTTAAATATCAAAAATCAATAAATTTTTTACAATACATTTAAATGTAATCGTGAATCGAAATTTTTCAATCGTTATGTGAATATCGTTATGTGACAATCGTGAATCTGGCTGCTCTGGCTTACCGCCATTTCTAAAATATTTTTGAATTTCTATGGTCAAAGAAAAAAAAGCTAAAAATTTTTTAGCATTTCTTGGACAAAGAAAAAAAGATAAGTACTCTCTTTTTAAGTTTTAATTAATATTTTTACTTTGTTTGATTGTTTCTGTTTTAGTTTAGTTGTCGATTTTCAAAGGAATTACTCAAACCTAACGTATTTATTTGTAGAGTATAGTGCAAAACTTTAAATTCATTTTGTATGTGTCTTTTTTAAAAGTTAAGCTGTTAAGTTTTAATTAATATTTTTACTTTGTTTGATTGTTTCTATTTTAATTTTGTTGTAGATTTTCAAAGTAATTCTTCAAACGTAACGTATTTATTTGCATAATATTAGATCAGTGATAAACTTTAAATTGTTTTTGTATATGTCTTTCTTAAAAGTAAAAATAGGTGCTTGAAACTTTATTTTGTAGTAATTTATTTAGCATGTTTTAATGTTGAAAATCATTGCATCGTATTAATTCAATTTGTAAATCAGGTCTAGCTCTAAAGTTTTAAATAGTTTTTTCCCCCCGCTTTGTTTTGATTGTTTTTCATCTGCAATGCCTAAACGGAAAAGAAGCATTACAGGTGATGCTGCCCGTAGAAGGCAGGCAATTAGAGAAGGCAAAAGAAGAGCCACTGAAACTGAAGGAGAAAGAAGTCACCGATTGGCAGCCATGGCACAACGTGACCAGGAGAGAAGAGCGGAGGAAACGGAAGAACAGAGAAGTCACCGACTGTCAACCATGGCACAGCATGCAAGAGGACGCCGTCTGAACGTCACTGAAGAACAAAACTTCCTTCAGATACAAACTTTTTATGCCGCAAGAACCTTTCTTTACCCGGTTGTTGAAGAGCATAACTGTGGAGAAATGGGCAATGTTTGTCTGAAATGTGGGGGTTTGTATTTTGGGGCAGAAAAGAATGTCAGAGGAGCTTACACCCATTGCTGCCATAATGGGAAGATAATTGAAGAAGCTTCAACATATCCAGTAGAAATGAAAGGATTGATGGATGGTAGCCATGATTTATCTGAGCATTTCAAGAAAAACATAAGGTCGTACAACAGTGCTCTGTCCTTTGCTTCAATGGGCGCACAGATTGTACCACCTGCCGGTAGAGGAGCATATTGCTTCAGAATTCATGGTCAAATTTATCACAGGACTTCTCATTTACATCCAGCTCAAGCAGGAGAAGAAAAATTTGCTCAGTTATATGTTTTGGATTCTGAACTTGCTACTTGTCGACGAATGGAGCGTTGTCAAAATTCTGAATGCAATCTGGAACTTATGAGAAGATTTGATGAGATAATTAGAAGAGTCAACCCTTTTGCTGCTGCGTACAAAATGATGTGGGAACTGGAGCAGCAGGTGATTCGTGAAGAAGGACATGAGGCGTCGGAAAACGTTACCATGTACATCAGTGATAAGAGACTTGATTCTGACCAGCACAGAGGAAGATATAATGCTCCCAAAACAAATGAGGTTGCAATGGTGTTTAAAAGCTCTGATGGCATTCCACCAAATAACCGGGATATCTGCATTTATCCCAAACAACGCCAACTGTTCAGGATTAATACTCTCAATCCTAACTGCGATCCAATGACTTACGTTTTATTTTTTCCATGTGGTGAGAAAGGTTTTCGCGTTCATCAAAGTTTTACCGAGTTACAGTTTTATGTGCACCGTTTATCAGTTAGGAAAGATATTTTCAATCCTATTTTGTATGGAGGTAAGCTTATGCAGCAGTATGTTGTGGATTCTTATGTTAAGGTTGAGGGTAACCGTTTGAATTTCATTCGTCACAATCAGAGAACACTGCGAGTTGAATCGTATTTGGGTCTTGCTGACCACGTGAATGCTCTGGCTACCGAAGCTGGCATGAAGGCAGGTGTTACCCTCATTCTGCCATCAAGTTTCATTGGAAGTCCTAGAGCAATGCAACAGAACTTTCAGGATGCCATGTCGGTTGTTAGAGATTTTGGTAAGCCCGACTTGTTTTTGACTTTCACTTGCAACCCAAAGTGGAAAGAGATCAAAGACAACCTTTTCCCTGGACAAAAGCCTCATGATCGTCCCGACTTAGTTGCCAGAATTTTCGACATCAAGAAGAAAGCACTTTTGCAAGATTTGAAAAAAAAACGGTATTTTTGGTCGCATAGTTGCAGACATTCATGTCATAGAGTTTCAGAAGAGAGGACTACCGCACATGCATCTATTGCTCATATTAGCAGAAGAGGATAAAATAAGGGACCCGGAGAGCATCGATCGGTTAGTCTCAGCAGAACTGCCAGACAAGACAGTGGATCCTAGATTGCATGAAATTGTCAAATCTACAATGATTCATGGACCTTGTGGTGTGTTGAACCCCAATGCTCCATGTATCGTTGATGGTGTTTGCACAAAGGGATACCCCAAGCAATTTAGAGAAACAACTGCTGAGAACATCAATGGTTATCCAATGTATAGGCGTCGTGACAACGCAAATCATATTGTGATAAATGGCAATGTTGTTGATAATAGGTGGATTGTGCCGTATAACCCATACCTCACCAAAAAATACAATGCCCATATTAATGTGGAAATCTGCAGTTCGCTGAAGTCCGTCAAATATATCTTCAAGTACGTTTACAAGGGTCATGACTGTGCAAAGGTTGTCTTCGAGGACAATGGCCAGGGGCTAATTACATGGGATGAGATACAGACCTTTTTGAATGCAAGATATGTATCTGCGCCTGAAGCAATGTGGCGACTTCTAGAAAAGAAAATGCACGAGAAATCCCATGCAATCATTCGTTTGCCAGTGCATTTGCCAAACATGCAGCCGGTGTACTTCTTGGATGATGAAGAGCGTCAAGCACTGGAAAGAGCTGCTCAAAGGAATACCATGCTGACAGCTTGGTTTGAATTGAACAGAACGGATCCTGATGCCAACAGATACATATATGCTGACATTCCGAAGCATTTTGTTTGGAAGAACAATAAATGGGAGAGACGTGTACGATTGGGAGACCGAATTGTGTCAAGGTTATATTCTGTTAGTCCGAAAGACATTGAACGATTTCATCTACGGATGCTTCTGTTTCATGTTCCGGGAGCTAAGTCTTTTGAAGAGTTACGAACCTTTGAGGGTGTTGAAATGATTTCTTTCAAAGAGGCGTGTCGTGTTAGGAATTTGTTGGAAGATGATGGTGAGTGGAGAAACTGCTTGAGGGAGGCATGTAGCTTTCAAATGCCATCAAAGTTAAGGCAGTTGTTTACTTTTATTTGCGTTTTTTGTAATCCAACATCACCTCTGGCACTTTGGGAAGAATTCAAATCTTATTTGTCTGAAGATTTTGAGTTCCACACCTCAGTGCAGCAAAGTGTAGATCTTGCATTGCACAACATAGCCGATCAACTTCATGCTCACAACATGACCCTCATGAGCATTGGATTGCCAGAACCTGCCATTTCTCACGCATATGTCAATACAGATTTTTACAACTTAGAAGAAGAAAGGCAAGAAGGTGAGAGACTAATGTCAATGTTGAATCCGGAGCAGCGTACAATTTTCGATGCAGTTATTCTTGCAATCCAAGATGTTGACGAGGCTTCATCTAAGGCATTTTGTGTGAATGCTTTTGCTGGGTCCGGCAAAAGTTTTTTATTCAATGCCATAATTCATTCAGTAAGAGGATTGGGGGAAATTGTTGTTCCTGTTGCATGGACTGGAATTTCAGCTATAATTTTGGAAGGCGGCAGAACAGCGCATTCAAGATTCAAGTTACCGGTCCCCATTCTGGATAATTCATCATGTGGTGTTCGTCATAACACTGAAGAGGGGAAATTTCTTAAGGCGGCGAAGATTATTATCTGGGATGAGTGCACTATGACTCCTCATCATGCTTTGAGTGCAGTTGACAGGCTTTTCAGAGATCTGATGGACTTAGACGTACCGTTTGGAGGCAAGGTTTTTGTTCTTGGTGGTGACTGGCGACAGATTTTACCTGTTGCAGTACATGCTAATAGAACAGCAATTGTTGAGACTTGCTTGAAGAATTCACCTCTTTGGAGCTCATTCAAGCAATTTTCACTCTTTAGGAATATGAGAACTGAACCCCATGAACAGGATTTTGCAAGTTGGCTTCTGCATCTCGGCAATGGAACTTTGAAGAATGACTGCCAATTAGGAGAAGATATTGTGGAAATTCCCGAAGAATGTGTCGTGAAGGAGTCCATTGTTGATGAAATTTTTGGATCATCTGTTTTTGATATGGAAAATCTGTCGGGAAAGGCTATTTTATGCCCCAAGAATGAGGATTCTCTGAAAATCAACGAACAAGTTTTAGCAAGATTTCCAGGCCAGAATGTTACATATTTCAGCGCAGACAGCATTATTTCTGAAGATCAAGAAGAACAGAACAATTTTCAACTGGATTTCATCAACGGAATAACTCCTTCTGGAATGCCACCACACATACTTAATTTGAAAGTAGGAGCCGTGATTATGTTGCTCAGGAACTTAAATCCATCTGCAGGACTGTGTAATGGAACGCGTTTGATTATTCGGAAACTGATGCCCAATGTAATAGATGCTGAAATTTTGACTGGGCATACAAAAGGCTCACGTGCCTTTATTCCGAGAATTACGCTTCATCCTTCTGACAGCAATCTACCTTTCCAACTTCAAAGGCGACAGTTTCCAGTTCGGCTTGGTTTTGCTATGACCATTAATAAATCTCAGGGACAGACTCTTCAAAAAGTAGGAATATATTTGCCCCAGCCAGTATTTTCTCATGGGATGTTGTATGTTGCCTTCTCAAGAGCTACATCCATGCATTACGTTCGCGTTTTGGTAAACGACACGAAGAAACAAGGGAAATTAAATGGTTCAAATAGAGTTTTTACAAAAAATGTTGTTTTCCGTGAAGTTTTACTTTAAGCTTTTGTGATACGTTAGAGTGTAAGATGCCCTTGATTCTCAAATGCATTAAGTTGTCGAATCTACAATGGTTCATGGACCTTGTGGTGTGTTTTACCCAAGTTTCTGTGTATTGTTGATGGATGGTACTTACTTTTTTGCTTTTTTTATCTAACACAGTTTCTGTGTATTGTTGACGGATGACGTGGTGCATAAAATAGATTTTTGGTGTTCATTGGAAAGCATTTTGGATATGATGAGAGTATTCTTCAGTTGGTTTTATAACACACATACATATCATATTAATAAAAATGTCACTTTTTCTTTATCAATGTTCTTTTAATTATGTTGTTTTTCGTAAAGTTTTACTTTAACTTTTGTGATACGTTACAGTGTAAGATGCCCTTGATTCTCAAATGCATTAAGTTGTCGAATCTACAATGGTTCATGGACCTTGTGGTGTGTTTTACCCCAAGTTTCTGTGTATTGTTGATGGATGGTACTTACTTTTTTGCTTTTTTTATCTAACACAGTTTCTGTGTATTGTTGACGGATGACGTGGTGCATAAAATAGATTTTTGGTGTTCATTGGAAAGCATTTTGGATATGATGAGAGTATTCTTCAGTTGGTTTTATAACACACATACATATCATATTAATAAAAATGTCACTTTTTCTTTATCAATGTTCTTTTAATTATGTTGTTTTTCGTAAAGTTTTACTTTAAGCTTTTGTGATACGTTACAGTGTAAGATGCCCTTGATTCTCAAATGCATTAAGTTGTCGAATCTACAATGGTTCATGGACCTTGTGGTGTGTTTTACCCCAAGTTTCTGTGTATTGTTGATGGATGGTACTTACTTTTTTGCTTTTTTTATCTAACACAGTTTCTGTGTATTGTTGACGGATGACGTGGTGCATAAAATAGATTTTTGGTGTTCATTGGAAAGCATTTTGGATATGATGAGAGTATTCTTCAGTTGTTTTATAACACACATACATATCATATTAATAAAAATGTCACTTTTTCTTTATCAATGTTCTTTTAATTTCCGAAATTATAAATCATTAATATTTGCATGAAATTTTGTGGTTTGTTGAGCCCCAACTTTCCGTGTATCGTTGACGGTGTAATACATTATGAAAGCTATTTTATTTTCAAAATATTGGTTCCCTTGAAAATTTAAACATGTAGGCATTAATAATGTAAGATAAGTGTATACATAGTCGACTATTAAAACAGTTTTTTATGTAAACACTTATTTTGCAGACTGTGGAGTGACATGTGCAGTTTTTTATGTAAACACTTATTTTGCATACTGTGGAGTGACATGTGAAACAGGGTCCTTGCCCCTCACTCTATTTTCTTAAAACTGCAATCAAAAAGTCAATTTCTTTTTTAAAGTGTCTGATGTGCTGATACCCTTAAAAATTTAAAAATGTAGGCAATAATGCAAGATAAGTGTATGCATAATCAACTATTAAAGCAGTTTTACATTAAAAAATGTAGGCATTAATAATGCAAGATAAATGTATACATAATCAACTATTAAAACAGTTTTTTATGTAATCTATTTCTTAAATTGCAATCAAAAAGTCAATTTCTTTTTTTAAAGTGTATGATGTGCTGGTACCCTTAAAAATTTAAAAATGTAGGCATTAATAATGCAAGATAAGTGTATACATAATCAACTATTAAAACAGTTTTTTATGTAAACACTTATTTTGCGTACTGTGGAGTGACACGTGGAACAGGGTCCTCGCCCCTCACTCTGGAAACTGTGCTTTAAATATAATATTCAATGCACAGGCTAATGGTTCCACACAATTTTTTTTTCGAATAGAAAGGTAGTTATAAATGTTACAAAATGTTATTTCTAAAATTATAAATCATTAATAGTTGTATGAAATTTTTTGATGTGTTGAACCCATATTTCCCATGTAATGTTTACAGTGTAATTATACTTCAAGCATTCTTTAAAGTTACGAAAGTTATTTTAACTTCAAAATATTTTTTCCTTCGTTTTATGAAACATAATGTAATTTTGTAATACTTTTTTTCATTTATGTATCACATATAAAAGTATTTCTTGCATGTGAAAAATATTTTACATGTATAAAATAATGAAAAAAATATAATTAACAAGTTTTTGAATTAAATACCTGCATATTATCTGAAAAACATAATAAAACTGATAATCTTTACTTTTTTTCTTTAAAAAAAAAGGGTTGACTGAAATTTAAAAAGATAAACTAAATAGACACTTTTATCAATGTACATATGTGCGTTAGTATTTTTTGATTCTGAAAAATATGCACAATTTCTTAAAACTGCAATTGCAAAAGTCAATTTCTTTTTTAAAGTGTATGATGTGCTGGTCATATAAAAGTATTTCTTGCATGTGAAAAATATTTTAAATGTATAAAATAATGAAAAAAATATAATTAACAAGTTTTTGAATTAAATACCTGCATATTATCTTTGAAAAACATAATAAAACTGATAATCTTTACTTTTTTTCTTTAAAAAAAAAGGGTAGTCTGAAATTTAAAAAGTTAAAATAAATAGACACTTTTACCAATGTACATATGTGCGTTAGTATTTTTTGATTCTGAAATTTAAAAATGTAGACATTAATAATGCAAGATAAGTGTATAGATAATTAACTATTAAAACAGTTTTTTATGTAAACACTTATTTTGTGTATTGTGGAGTGAAATGTGGAACAGGGTCCTCGCCCCTCACTCTGGAAACTGTGCTTTAAATATAATATTCAATGCACAGGCTAATGGTTCCACACAATTTTTTTTCGAATAGAAAGGTAGTTATAAATGTTACAAAATGTTATTTCTAAAATTATAAATCATTCATAGTTGTATGAAATTTTTTGATGTGTTGAACACATATTTTCCATTTAATGTTTACAGTGTAATTATACTTCAAGCATTCTTTAAAGTTACGAAAGTTATTTTAACTTCAAAATATTTTTTCCTTCGTTTTATGAAACATAATGTAATTTTGTAATACTTTTTTTCATTTATGTATCACATATAAAAGTATTTCTTGCATGTGAAAAATATTTTACATGTATAAAATAATGAAAAAAATATAATTAACAAGTTTTTGAATTAAATACCTGCATATTATCTTTGAAAAACATAATAAAACTGATAATCTTTACTTTTTTTCTTTAAAAAAAAAGGGTAGTCTGAAATTTAAAAAGATAAATTTTTGATTCTGAAAAATATGCACAATTTCTTAAAACTGCAATTGCAAAAGTCAATTTCTTTTTTAAAATGTATGATGTGCTGGTACCCTTGAAAATTTACAAATGTAGACATTAATAATGCAAGATAAGTGTACACATAATTAACTATTAAAACAGTTCTTTATGTAAACACTTATTTTGTGTATTGTGGAGTGAAATGTGGAACAGGGTCCTCGCCCCTCACTCTGGAAACTGTGCTTTAAATATAATATTTAATGCACAGGCTAATGGTTCCACACAATTTTTTTTCCAATACAAAGGTAGTTTTAAATGTTACAAAAATTAAATAAATGGATACTGTTATTATCAATTTCATTTATCATGTTTTTTTAACTGTTAGAAAAAATTTCATACCACTGAATTCATTACCAATAATTTTATGAATTCTTATAAAAAATATTTCTTGAATATGTGAAACATTTTATACACATGTGTAAAATAATGAGCAAAACATAGTTAGCCATATATTTTTAAAAAATATTATAAAACTGATTATCTTTATTTTTTTAAAAAATTTAGTTTCAAAAAAGACACTTTATGAATTTCATTTGTCATTTTGTACGTTTTTTTTTATCAATGCACATATGTATGCACTCGGTAAAAGCCCGTGCAACGCCGGGCCATGAAAGCTAGTCTTACACTATTAAAATTCGAAGGTAAACAAACGTATCTATGTATCTATCTATCTATGTGCGTCTATCTTCTCACGAACAGCACCACGCAGAAAGTCGCGGAAGGTACCAAAAGATCGGGAATTTTCCGGGGAAGCCGTATTGCCTATTTATATTCCGATATTGTAATTAGTTAAAAAGATATTAATTAAAAACCTTAAAACGCCGAATTGTTTTACTCCTGCCGGTTGCTTACTTGGCGGAACTTCCCTTCCGTTTCGGCCGAGCGGTAATCTTACGTTTTCCACCATATTAAAATTGTCATCCGATTTTCGGTGTCGAAATTAGACAAAAAATAATTACAGAATCGGAAAGATCATTTATTTCGCCACGACACGGTGTAATTTTTTTTGTAAAATAACGATATTTTCTATTTTTTTCGAATTTTTTAAAATAGTGTTAAAACTGATGCGTTTTTATGAAAATTATTTCTAAATCGTTGGGTATGAATTACTTTTCGTGTTATTAAATCGATATTCTACACTAATTAACTTCAAGCCTTTCTCTTTTAGATCCATTCATTTAAAAAATAAAATTCCCAAAACTTTTTTTTTATAGAATTTTTAAAAAGTAGTCTTAATTTTTACTTCACATTGAATAACTTCGTCATTTATGAAGGTAATCTCACAAAACCTTTTTTCCGTGTGTACAGTAATATTATCCGTAACATATACGAAGATTGAAAAAATTGCTTCAAAATTACGGATCCCCTCAATTAAAAATTAAATTCAATTTGAACCGACCATTCATTATTATTGCCTATTTTCTGTTCTGTTACTAACCTGCGTGGCGTGATTGGCTAACGCGCCGCTTTCGCGAAGTATCTTAATTCTTTCTTATGTCTAGGTTCGAATCTAGCGAATTTCATTTTGTTCGTTTCTGCTTATTTTTCCCACGTAAATTAATTTTACTGATAAATACTTATTTTAACATGATCCTCTGTTATTTTAATGTACTTTTCATTTTTTTTTTTTTTTTTGCCTTAAAAAAGGTTTTTTTCTGATTTTTAATCATTCAAAGTAATTTCTATCTTTTTCAACAATTCCTAACAAGAAGCTTTCATTTCTGTTTATTTTTCCCACGTAAATTTTCAGTGCTGTAATTTTTTTTGTAAAATAACGATATTTTCTATTTTTTTCGATTTTTTTAAAATAGTGTTAAAACTGATGCGTTTTTATGAAAATTATTTCTAAATCGTTGGGTATGAATTACTTTTCGTGTTATTAAATCGATATTCTACACTAATTAACTTCAAGCCTTTCTCTTTTAGATCCATTCATTTAAAAAATAAAATTCCCAAAACTTTTTTTTTTATAGAATTTTTAAAAAGTAGTCTTAATTTTTACTTCAACCGAGCCGCCAAAGATCATCGCCTCGAAGCCCCGCCTACCGGCCTGATCGCCACTCATCCAATTGCTAAGCTCCATACTATCCAGCATGAAAATGCAACTTAACCAAGACCTATACAGAACTTTTCCTAGCCAGATAAGGGTCTGAGGGTTCCCAGAAACCCATGAACCCGAAATTATATCCGTATTTTTTTTCCCCCTTGAAAAAGGTTTTTTTCTGATTTTTAATTTTTTCCCCCGGAAATAGTCAGTTAAATAGACATAAATTCCTTAGGCAAAAAAAAAACCTATGTTCATATTATATATTCTTTATTATTAATTTTTTTTTAAATATCAAAAATCAATAAATTTTTTACAATACATTTAAATGTAATCGTGAATCGAAATTTTTCAATCGTTATGTGAATATCGTTATGTGACAATCGTGAATCTGGCTGCTCTGGCTTACCGCCATTTCTAAAAATTTTTTTGCATTTCTTGGACAAAGAAAAAAAGATAAGTACTCTCTTTTTAAGTTTTAATTAATATTTTTACTTTGTTTGATTGTTTCTGTTTTAGTTTAGTTGTCGATTTTCAAAGGAATTACTCAAACCTAACGTATTTATTTGTAGAGTATAGTGCAAAACTTTAAATTCATTTTGTATGTGTCTTTTTTAAAAGTTAAGCTGTTAAGTTTTAATTAATATTTTTACTTTGTTTGATTGTTTCTATTTTAATTTTGTTGTAGATTTTCAAAGTAATTCTTCAAACGTAACGTATTTATTTGCATAATATTAGATCAGTGATAAACTTTAAATTGTTTTTGTATATGTCTTTCTTAAAAGTAAAAATAGGTGCTTGAAACTTTATTTTGTAGTAATTTATTTAGCATGTTTTAATGTTGAAAATCATTGCATCGTATTAATTCAATTTGTAAATCAGGTCTAGCTCTAAAGTTTTAAATAGTTTTTTCCCCCCGCTTTGTTTTGATTGTTTTTCATCTGCAATGCCTAAACGGAAAAGAAGCATTACAGGTGATGCTGCCCGTAGAAGGCAGGCAATTAGAGAAGGCAAAAGAAGAGCCACTGAAACTGAAGGAGAAAGAAGTCACCGATTGGCAGCCATGGCACAACGTGACCAGGAGAGAAGAGCGGAGGAAACGGAAGAACAGAGAAGTCACCGATTGGCAGCCATGGCACAACGTGACCAGGAGATAAGAGCGGAGGAAACGGAAGAACAGAGAAGTCACCGACTGTCAACCATGGCACAACGTGTCCAGGAGAGAAGAGCGGAGGAAACGGAAGAACAGAGAAGTCACCGATTGGCAGCCATGGCACAACGTGACCAGGAGATAAGAGCGGAGGAAACGGAAGAACAGAGAAGTCACCGACTGTCAACCATGGCACAACGTGTCCAGGAGAGAAGAGCGGAGGAAACGGAAGAACAGAGAAGTCACCGATTGGCAGCCATGGCACAACGTGACCAGGAGAGAAGAGCAGAGGAAACGGAAGAACAGAGAAGTCACCGACTGTCAACCATGGCACAGCATGCAAGAGGACGCCGTCTGAACGTCACTGAAGAACAAAACTTCCTTCAGATACAAACTTTTTATGCCGCAAGAACCTTTCTTTACCCGGTTGTTGAAGAGCATAACTGTGGAGAAATGGGCAATGTTTGTCTGAAATGTGGGGGTTTGTATTTTGGGGCAGAAAAGAATGTCAGAGGAGCTTACACCCATTGCTGCCATAATGGGAAGATAATTGAAGAAGCTTCAACATATCCAGTAGAAATGAAAGGATTGATGGATGGTAGCCATGATTTATCTGAGCATTTCAAGAAAAACATAAGGTCGTACAACAGTGCTCTGTCCTTTGCTTCAATGGGCGCACAGATTGTACCACCTGCCGGTAGAGGAGCATATTGCTTCAGAATTCATGGTCAAATTTATCACAGGACTTCTCATTTACATCCAGCTCAAGCAGGAGAAGAAAAATTTGCTCAGTTATATGTTTTGGATTCTGAACTTGCTACTTGTCGACGAATGGAGCGTTGTCAAAATTCTGAATGCAATCTGGAACTTATGAGAAGATTTGATGAGATAATTAGAAGAGTCAACCCTTTTGCTGCTGCGTACAAAATGATGTGGGAACTGGAGCAGCAGGTGATTCGTGAAGAAGGACATGAGGCGTCGGAAAACGTTACCATGTACATCAGTGATAAGAGACTTGATTCTGACCAGCACAGAGGAAGATATAATGCTCCCAAAACAAATGAGGTTGCAATGGTGTTTAAAAGCTCTGATGGCATTCCACCAAATAACCGGGATATCTGCATTTATCCCAAACAACGCCAACTGTTCAGGATTAATACTCTCAATCCTAACTGCGATCCAATGACTTACGTTTTATTTTTTCCATGTGGTGAGAAAGGTTTTCGCGTTCATCAAAGTTTTACTGAGTTACAGTTTTATGTGCACCGTTTATCAGTTAGGAAAGATATTTTCAATCCTATTTTGTATGGAGGTAAGCTTATGCAGCAGTATGTTGTGGATTCTTATGTTAAGGTTGAGGGTAACCGTTTGAATTTCATTCGTCACAATCAGAGAACACTGCGAGTTGAATCGTATTTGGGTCTTGCTGACCACGTGAATGCTCTGGCTACCGAAGCTGGCATGAAGGCAGGTGTTACCCTCATTCTGCCATCAAGTTTCATTGGAAGTCCTAGAGCAATGCAACAGAACTTTCAGGATGCCATGTCGGTTGTTAGAGATTTTGGTAAGCCCGACTTGTTTTTGACTTTCACTTGCAACCCAAAGTGGAAAGAGATCAAAGACAACCTTTTTCCTGGACAAAAGCCTCATGATCGTCCCGACTTAGTTGCCAGAATTTTCGACATCAAGAAGAAAGCACTTTTGCAAGATTTGAAAAAAAAACGGTATTTTTGGTCGCATAGTTGCAGACATTCATGTCATAGAGTTTCAGAAGAGAGGACTACCGCACATGCATCTATTGCTCATATTAGCAGAAGAGGATAAAATAAGGGACCCGGAGAGCATCGATCGGTTAGTCTCAGCAGAACTGCCAGACAAGACAGTGGATCCTAGATTGCATGAAATTGTCAAATCTACAATGATTCATGGACCTTGTGGTGTGTTGAACCCCAATGCTCCATGTATCGTTGATGGTGTTTGCACAAAGGGATACCCCAAGCAATTTAGAGAAACAACTGCTGAGAACATCAATGGTTATCCAATGTATAGGCGTCGTGACAACGCAAATCATATTGTGATAAATGGCAATGTTGTTGATAATAGGTGGATTGTGCCGTATAACCCATACCTCACCAAAAAATACAATGCCCATATTAATGTGGAAATCTGCAGTTCGCTGAAGTCCGTCAAATATATCTTCAAGTACGTTTACAAGGGTCATGACTGTGCAAAGGTTGTCTTCGAGGACAATGGCCAGGGGCTAATTACATGGGATGAGATACAGACCTTTTTGAATGCAAGATATGTATCTGCGCCTGAAGCAATGTGGCGACTTCTAGAAAAGAAAATGCACGAGAAATCCCATGCAATCATTCGTTTGCCAGTGCATTTGCCAAACATGCAGCCGGTGTACTTCTTGGATGATGAAGAGCGTCAAGCACTGGAAAGAGCTGCTCAAAGGAATACCATGCTGACAGCTTGGTTTGAATTGAACAGAACGGATCCTGATGCCAACAGATACATATATGCTGACATTCCGAAGCATTTTGTTTGGAAGAACAATAAATGGGAGAGACGTGTACGATTGGGAGACCGAATTGTGTCAAGGTTATATTCTGTTAGTCCGAAAGACATTGAACGATTTCATCTACGGATGCTTCTGTTTCATGTTCCGGGAGCTAAGTCTTTTGAAGAGTTACGAACCTTTGAGGGTGTTGAAATGATTTCTTTCAAAGAGGCGTGTCGTGTTAGGAATTTGTTGGAAGATGATGGTGAGTGGAGAAACTGCTTGAGGGAGGCATGTAGCTTTCAAATGCCATCAAAGTTAAGGCAGTTGTTTACTTTTATTTGCGTTTTTTGTAATCCAACATCACCTCTGGCACTTTGGGAAGAATTCAAATCTTATTTGTCTGAAGATTTTGAGTTCCACACCTCAGTGCAGCAAAGTGTAGATCTTGCATTGCACAACATAGCCGATCAACTTCATGCTCACAACATGACCCTCATGAGCATTGGATTGCCAGAACCTGCCATTTCTCACGCATATGTCAATACAGATTTTTACAACTTAGAAGAAGAAAGGCAAGAAGGTGAGAGACTAATGTCAATGTTGAATCCGGAGCAGCGTACAATTTTCGATGCAGTTATTCTTGCAATCCAAGATGTTGACGAGGCTTCATCTAAGGCATTTTGTGTGAATGCTTTTGCTGGGTCCGGCAAAAGTTTTTTATTCAATGCCATAATTCATTCAGTAAGAGGATTGGGGGAAATTGTTGTTCCTGTTGCATGGACTGGAATTTCAGCTATAATTTTGGAAGGCGGCAGAACAGCGCATTCAAGATTCAAGTTACCGGTCCCCATTCTGGATAATTCATCATGTGGTGTTCGTCATAACACTGAAGAGGGGAAATTTCTTAAGGCGGCGAAGATTATTATCTGGGATGAGTGCACTATGACTCCTCATCATGCTTTGAGTGCAGTTGACAGGCTTTTCAGAGATCTGATGGACTTAGACGTACCGTTTGGAGGCAAGGTTTTTGTTCTTGGTGGTGACTGGCGACAGATTTTACCTGTTGCAGTACATGCTAATAGAACAGCAATTGTTGAGACTTGCTTGAAGAATTCACCTCTTTGGAGCTCATTCAAGCAATTTTCACTCTTTAGGAATATGAGAACTGAACCCCATGAACAGGATTTTGCAAGTTGGCTTCTGCATCTCGGCAATGGAACTTTGAAGAATGACTGCCAATTAGGAGAAGATATTGTGGAAATTCCCGAAGAATGTGTCGTGAAGGAGTCCATTGTTGATGAAATTTTTGGATCATCTGTTTTTGATATGGAAAATCTGTCGGGAAAGGCTATTTTATGCCCCAAGAATGAGGATTCTCTGAAAATCAACGAACAAGTTTTAGCAAGATTTCCAGGCCAGAATGTTACATATTTCAGCGCAGACAGCATTATTTCTGAAGATCAAGAAGAACAGAACAATTTTCAACTGGATTTCATCAACGGAATAACTCCTTCTGGAATGCCACCACACATACTTAATTTGAAAGTAGGAGCCGTGATTATGTTGCTCAGGAACTTAAATCCATCTGCAGGACTGTGTAATGGAACGCGTTTGATTATTCGGAAACTGATGCCCAATGTAATAGATGCTGAAATTTTGACTGGGCATACAAAAGGCTCACGTGCCTTTATTCCGAGAATTACGCTTCATCCTTCTGACAGCAATCTACCTTTCCAACTTCAAAGGCGACAGTTTCCAGTTCGGCTTGGTTTTGCTATGACCATTAATAAATCTCAGGGACAGACTCTTCAAAAAGTAGGAATATATTTGCCCCAGCCAGTATTTTCTCATGGGATGTTGTATGTTGCCTTCTCAAGAGCTACATCCATGCATTACGTTCGCGTTTTGGTAAACGACACGAAGAAACAAGGGAAATTAAATGGTTCAAATAGAGTTTTTACAAAAAATGTTGTTTTCCGTGAAGTTTTACTTTAAGCTTTTGTGATACGTTAGAGTGTAAGATGCCCTTGATTCTCAAATGCATTAAGTTGTCGAATCTACAATGGTTCATGGACCTTGTGGTGTGTTTTACCCCAAGTTTCTGTGTATTGTTGATGGGTGGTACTTACTTTTTTGCTTTTTTTTATCTAACACAGTTTCTGTGTATTGTTGACGGATGACGTGGTGCATAAAATAGATTTTTGGTGTTCATTGGAAAGCATTTTGGATATGATGAGAGTATTCTTCAGTTGGTTTTATAACACACATACATATCATATTAATAAAAATGTCACTTTTTCTTTATCAATGTTCTTTTAATTATGTTGTTTTTCGTAAAGTTTTACTTTAAGCTTTTGTGATACGTTACAGTGTAAGATGCCCTTGATTCTCAAATGCATTAAGTTGTCGAATCTACAATGGTTCATGGACCTTGTGGTGTGTTTTACCCCAAGTTTCTGTGTATTGTTGATGGATGGTACTTACTTTTTTGCTTTTTTTATCTAACACAGTTTCTGTGTATTGTTGACGGATGACGTGGTGCATAAAATAGATTTTTGGTGTTCATTGGAAAGCATTTTGGATATGATGAGAGTATTCTTCAGTTGGTTTTATAACACACATACATATCATATTAATAAAAATGTCACTTTTTCTTTATCAATGTTCTTTTAATTATGTTGTTTTTCGTAAAGTTTTACTTTAAGCTTTTGTGATACGTTACAGTGTAAGATGCCCTTGATTCTCAAATGCATTAAGTTGTCGAATCTACAATGGTTCATGGACCTTGTGGTGTGTTTTACCCCAAGTTTCTGTGTATTGTTGATGGATGGTACTTACTTTTTTGCTTTTTTTATCTAACACAGTTTCTGTGTATTGTTGACGGATGACGTGGTGCATAAAATAGATTTTTGGTGTTCATTGGAAAGCATTTTGGATATGATGAGAGTATTCTTCAGTTGGTTTTATAACACACATACATATCATATTAATAAAAATGTCACTTTTTCTTTATCAATGTTCTTTTAATTTCCGAAATTATAAATCATTAATATTTGCATGAAATTTTGTGGTTTGTTGAGCCCCAACTTTCCGTGTATCGTTGACGGTGTAATACATTATGAAAGCTATTTTATTTTCAAAATATTGGTTCCCTTGAAAATTTAAACATGTAGGCATTAATAATGTAAGATAAGTGTATACATAGTCGACTATTAAAACAGTTTTTTATGTAAACACTTATTTTGCAGACTGTGGAGTGACATGTGCAGTTTTTTATGTAAACACTTATTTTGCATACTGTGGAGTGACATGTGAAACAGGGTCCTTGCCCCTCACTCTATTTTCTTAAAACTGCAATCAAAAAGTCAATTTCTTTTTTAAAGTGTCTGATGTGCTGATACCCTTAAAAATTTAAAAATGTAGGCAATAATGCAAGATAAGTGTATGCATAATCAACTATTAAAGCAGTTTTACATTAAAAAATGTAGGCATTAATAATGCAAGATAAATGTATACATAATCAACTATTAAAACAGTTTTTTATGTAATCTATTTCTTAAATTGCAATCAAAAAGTCAATTTCTTTTTTTAAAGTGTATGATGTGCTGGTACCCTTAAAAATTTAAAAATGTAGGCATTAATAATGCAAGATAAGTGTATACATAATCAACTATTAAAACAGTTTTTTATGTAAACACTTATTTTGCGTACTGTGGAGTGACACGTGGAACAGGGTCCTCGCCCCTCACTCTGGAAACTGTGCTTTAAATATAATATTCAATGCACAGGCTAATGGTTCCACACAATTTTTTTTTTCGAATAGAAAGGTAGTTATAAATGTTACAAAATGTTATTTCTAAAATTATAAATCATTAATAGTTGTATGAAATTTTTTGATGTGTTGAACCCATATTTCCCATGTAATGTTTACAGTGTAATTATACTTCAAGCATTCTTTAAAGTTACGAAAGTTATTTTAACTTCAAAATATTTTTTCCTTCGTTTTATGAAACATAATGTAATTTTGTAATACTTTTTTTCATTTATGTATCACATATAAAAGTATTTCTTGCATGTGAAAAATATTTTACATGTATAAAATAATGAAAAAAATATAATTAACAAGTTTTTGAATTAAATACCTGCATATTATCTGAAAAACATAATAAAACTGATAATCTTTACTTTTTTTCTTTAAAAAAAAAAGGGTTGACTGAAATTTAAAAAGATAAATAAATAGACACTTTTATCAATGTACATATGTGCGTTAGTATTTTTTGATTCTGAAAAATATGCACAATTTCTTAAAACTGCAATTGCAAAAGTCAATTTCTTTTTTAAAGTGTATGATGTGCTGGTCATATAAAAGTATTTCTTGCATGTGAAAAATATTTTAAATGTATAAAATAATGAAAAAAATATAATTAACAAGTTTTTGAATTAAATACCTGCATATTATCTTTGAAAAACATAATAAAACTGATAATCTTTACTTTTTTTCTTTAAAAACAAATGGTAGTCTGAAATTTAAAAAGTTAAAATAAATAGACACTTTTACCAATGTACATATGTGCGTTAGTATTTTTTGATTCTGAAATTTAAAAATGTAGACATTAATAATGCAAGATAAGTGTATAGATAATTAACTATTAAAACAGTTTTTTATGTAAACACTTATTTTGTGTATTGTGGAGTGAAATGTGGAACAGGGTCCTCGCCCCTCACTCTGGAAACTGTGCTTTAAATATAATATTCAATGCACAGGCTAATGGTTCCACACAATTTTTTTTTCGAATAGAAAGGTAGTTATAAATGTTACAAAATGTTATTTCTAAAATTATAAATCATTAATAGTTGTATGAAATTTTTTGATGTGTTGAACACATATTTTCCATTTAATGTTTACAGTGTAATTATACTTCAAGCATTCTTTAAAGTTACGAAAGTTATTTTAACTTCAAAATATTTTTTCCTTCGTTTTATGAAACATAATGTAATTTTGTAATACTTTTTTTCATTTATGTATCACATATAAAAGTATTTCTTGCATGTGAAAAATATTTTACATGTATAAAATAATGAAAAAAATATAATTAACAAGTTTTTGAATTAAATACCTGCATATTATCTTTGAAAAACATAATAAAACTGATAATCTTTACTTTTTTTCTTTAAAAAAAAAGGGTAGTCTGAAATTTAAAAAGATAAATTTTTGATTCTGAAAAATATGCACAATTTCTTAAAACTGCAATTGCAAAAGTCAATTTCTTTTTTAAAATGTATGATGTGCTGGTACCCTTGAAAATTTAAAAATGTAGACATTAATAATGCAAGATAAGTGTACACATAATTAACTATTAAAACAGTTCTTTATGTAAACACTTATTTTGTGTATTGTGGAGTGAAATGTGGAACAGGGTCCTCGCCCCTCACTCTGGAAACTGTGCTTTAAATATAATATTTAATGCACAGGCTAATGGTTCCACACAATTTTTTTTTCCAATACAAAGGTAGTTTTAAATGTTACAAAAATTAAATAAATGGATACTGTTATTATCAATTTCATTTATCATGTTTTTTTAACTGTTAGAAAAAATTTCATACCACTGAATTCATTACCAATAATTTTATGAATTCTTATAAAAAATATTTCTTGAATATGTGAAACATTTTATACACATGTGTAAAATAATGAGCAAAACATAGTTAGCCATATATTTTTAAAAAATATTATAAAACTGATTATCTTTATTTTTTTAAAAAATTTAGTTTCAAAAAGACACTTTATGAATTTCATTTGTCATTTTGTACGTTTTTTTTTATCAATGCACATATGTATGCACTCGGTAAAAGCCCGTGCAACGCCGGGCCATGA
>BMAO01021283.1:0-18906 GCA_019973975.1 Trichonephila clavata
TTTTTTAAATATTAGCTTATTCTCAATAACTTTTGAGACTTTTTACTTATTTCTTTTACTTAGATTTCTCAGAAAATACATGTTTAGCATTTTTCACTTTTAATCTTTCGAGATATTTTATAGCATTTGCATCATTTTTCTCAAATTATGCATCAATTTTTGAAGAATTTTTAGTTCTGATACATTATTGTCATCCAAGTTGACTATAAGTATTATAAATACCATGTAAAAATGTGTCAATACATGAAAATTTGGCTTTGGTAATACATCATTATACGACATTTCGAAAAATTTCATTAGTGTTTTATAAATGTAAACACAATTTCTTCAAGTCTCAGAATTAAAAAAATTCTTAAAATATTACATAAATGGTATCCAAAACAACAACAAGGAAACTGATTTTATGTTTTTAAACAAGAAATTTGTTTATTTTTTGCATGTAACAAGTTTGTGCAACGAAAAAGGGCATTGCATTTTGGGATATATTTATGTACCTTTTACTAAGAAACTATTGAAAGCAAAGCTTAAAAATGTGTGTGTACATTAAATAAACATTATCTTTATACAGAAGTGAAGTTTTTTTAAAAAATATTGATCAGCATGTTTAAAAATGTAATTTTGTAGAGTAGAATAATGAATTTTATAAAATTTTTCCTTTTCTATGTTACGACATCTGCTTTTCAGCTAAATGTCTGAGGAATATCTCAAAAATTTCACTTCAGTATATATAATATATATGCAATATAAAATAAATATTTCCAGTTCATGCATACAATTAATTTATTGAGAAAGAAGACACAAATTAAAAAATATAATCTATATAAGACAGTAAGTAATACATGATTATATGGCACTTCGAAAATTTCTTTAGTGTTTTGTATATTCACATGTAAACAGAATTTCTTTAAATATAAGAATTAAAAAGATTATATAAATATTACATAGATAGTATCCAAAACAACAAGAAAACTATTTTTGTGTTTTTAAACATGAAATTTATTATTATTATTTTTTTTTTTTTGTATATAACAAGCTTCATGCAACGAATTTTTGAGATATATTTTTGTGTGCATTAAATAAACATTTATTTTTATACAGAAGTGAAATCTTTTTTTTAAAAAAAATTGATCAGCCTGATTAAAAAAATAATTTTTGCAGAGTACAATAAGAAATTTAATAAAATTTTCCTTTTCTATGTTACGACATATGCTTTTTAGCAAAATGTCTGAGGAATATTTCAAAAATTTCACTTCAGTATACACAAGAATATATATGAAATATAAAATAAAAATTTCCAGTTCATGCATACAGTACATTTATAGAAAAACACAGTTTAGAAAAGAAATTTTTTAGAAAACAGTAGCTTTTATATAAAATTTTACCTCATCAAAAAGATCCTGCACTGTAGGCGGTTTTAACCTTATTTTTCTTAATATTATCTTCTTCTTTTTTCTTTTTCTTCTTTTATCTTTTCTAATTTTCTTCGCTCTTCCAGAAAAAGCATACACTGCTTTCATTAACCTTTCTCTATCAAGAATTTTCATGGCACTTACCGAATATTCTCCAGGCTCGACTCCCATTTTTCTGCAGCATTTTTAATTTGGATACATTACCATCATTAAAAGAACAAACAGCATCATAAACACCAAGTGAAAGTGTTTCAATCTGTACAAATGTTGTTTTAGGAACACGTGACCGATTGACATTATGAAAACTTTCATTCGGGTTTTGTGTTTTTACATGCAAACATTTTCTTAACAGATCAGGATGGGAAAGATCTCTAAATATAGGACGCATTGCTTCTACAACAGCGACCGGAAGACTATTTTTATGCTTGTAAGACTTACCTGATGCTTCAGCCTTTTTATATCCACACCATGAATCTTCACCATCAGGACAAAAACCATGTGAGGATATTCATCTGTTGACAGCTTATGCAGAAAAATGGCCCAGATACCTTGCCGCATGTTCTGAACACTGGTGTAATTTCTCCGAATAGCTGATCCATAGTAAAACTGTAAATTATCTATTTCATGCTCAGTCAAACGATTTTTTCCACTTAAACACTTACCGTCTGACAAGATTTGCCCTTTCAATTGAGTTTTTAATCGGCGTAATCTTGTTCCCATGCGCTTCATGACATGTCCAATGCACTCCAATTTTTCAATTGGGTATTCATCTCCATAGATGTTTTTCTTTCTAACAGCATCAAATGCTTTACAATCTCCATCCCCTAAGTAAGTAATATATCGGGCATTATGCAAAGATAATGACCGTTGAAAAATTTTAGACGCACCTTGAATTTCCATGGCTCCACTAGATCCAACGTAATTCCTTTTGCAATCCTTTTGATGAGAAGGTAAGTTTTTACATATGCAATATTTTGAAAGAATATCAACATCTATCACCTTACCTGTATCCATGCTGGTCACAGTAACTATACCATTCAATGATGAGTAACCGCGTTTCTGCCCTGTCCCATCTACAGCGACTGCAATATTATTATTACCTTCATTTTCACAAATAGCTTCCTTCGCAGCATTTTGAATGTAGTCCTCGTAAACAAGTTTTGCAGCATTTAAGAGTCGCTTACCGTAAGGAGAAAACCTTGTAGGTGGTTGAGGAAGATTCATTATGCCGCAAAACATTCTCCCAGCTTCTGCACCTTTTCCAATGGAACGCATAGCATATACAAACCTGGTATTTATTGTAGCAATTTGCGTTCCTTCATGAAAATTTGAAGAAGAGAATTCTACACGATATGGATAAGCACAACATTTCAGGACAAATGTAATAGCCAGTCCAGACTTACCTTTTAAAACTTGCATGTCTAAGCCACTGTTACACATTTTACAGTGAACTTCATTCTTGAAAACAAATGCCAGAATATTCAAATTCATAATGGCATTAATAATACCTACACTTTTGTCATAGGAAGAAAAACTTTCATTTAAATTGGGAATTTTCTTTTCTTTTGCACATGTCTTCTTTGAGTCATGTGCATGTCTAGCTGGAGGATTGTCGTTAGTATGGTTTAAAGTAGTCTTACCTTTATAAAACGTACCTTTACGTTTTTTGAACACTTTTGTAGATCTTGGCATATTAAAATTTTGAAATTTTAAATATCGAAATATTCAAAGAGCTGCGAAGAAAAACGTGTATTTTCTATAAAATAGGTAAACAACGCTAACAGTTACGCTTGCAGTGAATCTACAGTTAACTGCGTATGAATAAATAAAACAGAGAGTGGCTTTGGAAAAGCTTCCCAGATTTAAAAGGTCAATGTTTATATTTGTATCTGTCAAAGGGGGCGTGGCTCATCAGCTGATTATTTTTTAAAAATAATTTTAACATACTTTTAATTGGTAAAATGGCAAGTATGTTATATCATTGGAAAGGTCCTCATTTGGGGATTTTAGAAATACCAAAAACTCAAAATCGATTTCCCGAAGGTGTTTACCCTACTTACTCCCCTTAAAGCAATCGTCTATTAAAACAAAAGTAGGGCCAACTGCTACGCGTACAATCTCACCATGTGTTCTAGGACTTCATCTCGATACCGGAGAGGAGCTGGTATCGAGAGCCCTGCCCACACCATAATGCCTCGGAATGCGTGATGTTCGGTGATGTTTTGGGGCTGATTGCGTGTTCCTTGTTTACGCCATATCTTTATACGTTTGTCATCTGGCTCCAGAGCAAATCTTGACTCATCAGTAAGCATGACATTGCCCCAGTCAGACACAGTCCAATTGCCATATTGACGGCACCACTTTAATCGTGCCCCTCTTGATTGGATGGATAGAGGAACACAAACTCGATGTGCCCGGGCATACAGTCCATTCATATGTAATCTTCGGCGTACAGTAGCTGCAGATATAGCCTTACCAATGAACGCTGTAATAATAGATGTCACACGTGTGGAGGTCGCTCCGCGATTCCGCTTGGCTACAATAGCAATATATCGATCTTCCGCGAAGGTGTGGATGATCTTGAGTGACCACCTATGGGCCTTCGGACAACTGTCTGTGTGGTTTGGAATTGTTTCCATAAACGTGAAATTACAGAATGATGAACGCCGAAGAAAACAGCTACATCTGTGATCGACTATCCTGCTTCAATGCGAACCACAGCACGCCAGCACTCAGAATTTTCCATTCGTTTTCTGGAAGTCATAGAAACACGTATGTCTTGAAAACAATTTGTGCGAAAGTTTAAACACCTTCTATCAGCACGACTTTTGACTTTTATTTTTTTTTGTACCCTGTTATACTATTTATATGATCTAGGGTTATTTTTTTATTATTATTATTATTTATTTATTTATCAGCATATTGGATTTACTTGTTCTTCTTCATTTCATGTTTTTTTTAGTTTTTTTTGTTGAGTTGTTTATTATGCTTATTTTTCCCTATCATTTTTGTATATTATATATGTATCTTTGTATTTTAATTTTATGTATATTTTTTATTTTGATATATCATGCTTATACATGTTTTTGAATTATTCTGATCCAGCAATTATTTTCACCTTTGGTTTATATTTAATCAAGGCATACTTTTATGCGTTTTATTATGTTTACATTTTTGATAAAATTTGCATTTCTATTCATTTTCTTATTCAAAATTTCTTGCAAGGCAAATTTTGGGGAATATATTTTTTCTCATCTTCTTTATTACATTCATTACTGGGTGCACCGCTATCTTTATCACTGCTGGACCACTTGCATTCTCCGTATTTTTTTTCTCAATATTTCCTGATTAACTTTTGCTTAGGGTATGGCTGATCCTGCTATTTATATATTTTGCAATTAAATGTAAATCATTCGCGGCCACGCACCTTCAGGCCTTCGTGGTGGCAACGAATCTTGGCTCAGATATTTTACTGATTCAAGACCCTTATATTAACTATAATAAGCCTCTGAACCCCCCTCGAGAGTCTACTCAATTCTTCTCTTTAGATAATAGATGTCTCACTATCTGCCTTAATAGGGTAGTTTCTCCAGATTTCATTAAAATTAAATCTACCATTGCTGTGTCTTTCAATATTAAAAACTCTTCCATTCTTCTTATCAATATCTACTCTCCTCGTGATGATTTTAATCGTCTAATTGATGAACTTTTAATTTACAATTGTATAGAACAAATCTGTCTTTTGATCAGGGATTTCAATGTGAGATCTCCAATCTTGGGTTACAATTATACTGACGCTCGTAGGGACTTATTAATTGATTTTATCTTACAGAACAATCTCCATATCTGTAATATTCCGGAGTTGGGACCCACTTTTGAGGCTCACTC
Source organism: Trichonephila clavata (assembly GCA_019973975.1). Classification (NCBI taxonomy): domain Eukaryota; kingdom Metazoa; phylum Arthropoda; class Arachnida; order Araneae; family Nephilidae; genus Trichonephila; species Trichonephila clavata. The sequence goes on from BMAO01021283.1 coordinate 5,298, forward strand.
CGGTACAGGGAATCCAGATATCACCCTTATCTCTAATAACATCTACTATTTAATAAATAAATGGGAGGTTCTTGGCCAGGAATCTCTTAGTGATCACCGGTTTATTGGTGTGCGGCTCCGTGGTGATCTACCAGTCTCCAACTTTTATCTTAAAACCAAATATGGGTCTCGAAAATTTCTTAACCTTTTTCAAGTTCATTACGATGAAATGAACAATATGGCAGCTACTATATGTAATATTGATCAGCTGGAGGAATTTATAGGTGTTTTTATCCATCAAGTAAGGTCGTCTGAGCTTTTAGATCTTTCCGTAAGTGGCGGGTCCTTCCTGCTCGGACCTTTACCTGTTGGAATTCTAACTTAAAAATCAATAGGAATAGAACTAATACCTTTAAAGGAAAATTACAGTATTTAATAAGAAATAATTTTTCTATCAGTGAGATAGAGACTTTTAAAATTTTATATAAAAAGCAAAAAATCTTACTATAGAAAACTAATTATTCAAACGAAACGGGAAGCCTGGGAGAATTACTGCCGCTTCAATACTGAAAGGTATGGTTTAAATTTTAAAGTCGCTTTTGGTAAGGATATTAATTTCAATGCTGTAGAGATTTCTCTCCCAGGCTCGCCTAATGCAATTCCAAAACAGAAAATTGAAAAACTTTTATGTACTCTTTTCCCCTCTTCTCCCTTCTTTGCTATTGACTTTGATAATTGTTTACCACCCGAAGATATCATCCCTGAGGAGGTGGAGATTGTTTTCCGGAATTTAAAGGCCGGAAAGGCCCCTGGGCTCGATCATATTGATTATAATATTTGGAAAATAATTTATTCTAACAATCCGCATGTTATTATAAAAATTATTAATCTTTGTTTTAAGTTTTCTTATTTCCCTAATATCTTAAAAAATTCTAAATTAAAGCTCTTATTAAAACCTGGTAAGGACCCATCCTCATTCAATTCGTTTCGGCCTATTTAATTGTTACCTACCCTAGGAAAAATTATTGAACGTATTTTTGCTAATAGGCTTCACACTTGGTTAATTAATCATAACATTATTCACAAAAATCAATTTGGTTTTAGAGGGAACTGCAGCTGCGAGGATGCCATTAACAATTTAATTACTAACAATTTAAAACTAACAGGGTTTCTGGCCACACCTCTTTAGTCCTTATTGACATTAAAAGTGCGTTTGACAATATAAATTGGCCGATCTTATTTCAGATTTTCCACAACTACAATATCCCACTTTACCTTTCAAAAATTTATTTATTCCTATTTGGTTAATCGGTTTGTTGTTTTTTGTAATTCTAATTTTTTGATTAAACATCCAATTAATCAAGGCTGTCCTCAGGGTTCCGTTCTTGCCTCAACATTGTGGAAAATTTACTTCAATCCAGTCTTAGGCCTTAACTTGGATAAATATTTAATTCAAGCTTTAGCAGACGACATTGCTGTTCTTACCACGGGTAAGGCTCGAAGGACTTTGGAAATTGAAACCAATTCAATTCTTGATCAAATCTCTAATAAACTCAAAAATCTTAAACTTGTTATTTCTCCTGAAAACACTTACTCGGTCGCTTTCAGGTGTACAGCCCGTGGTGGTACTGTGTTTCGCAGGAAACCTATCTTTTTAAAATCAATAATGTTACTATTAAAGTAGTCAACTCTATTAAATATCTTGGGCTTATTATTGACAACCGGCTCTCTTGGCTCCCTCATATTGATTTCTTAAAAGACAGAATTTATAAATTGTCTCTTCAGTTTAATAGAAATTTGTTTTCGAATTCTAACTTTAAAAATTTTAAATTGTGGTATTTTACTGTGATTGAACCTATCATTTTCTATGTTGCGGGAATTTGGGGTGGCTTGCTCACATCTCGTCATATCCAAAAACTTAACGCTATTCAAAGAATTTACCTTTTAAAAATCACGAGGGGTTTTAGGACCTCACCCACCAACGCCTTACAAATCATTTCTGGTGCTCCCCCAATTCACCTTTCGGTTAATAAAGCTTTTCTTAAATACCAAATCTGGAAACTTCGAAACCCTGAATTTAATAATATTATTCATTGTCATTCCATTGAAAATTTTATTTCTCTCCACTCTGTGAAAGCTCATAATAGAATTATTCTTTTTAATCAAATTCAGAGGCCTAATGAGTGGGAGGTGTACACCTACGGATCCAAAATTGGAACTGAGATCGGGTTTGCGGTGTGCATTTTTTATCGAGGGTCCCTTTTTCGGACCTATTCTTTTGAATTAAAACCCTACAATACTGTTTTCCAGGCGAATTCTCTGTAATCGGCTTCTCCGTCCTATGGGGGGTTGCTAAAAATGTTAAAATTAATATTTACACTAATAGTTTATCATCCATTCTTTTCCTTAAAAGTCTTAACAATAAACCTGCCAATCTTAATTTAATTAAGAATAAACTCTCTATGTACCGCAACTTTTATAATATTTTCTGGGTTAAGGCTCATAATAATAATTTTTTTAATGATATTGCAGATCATTTTGCTAAAGTCGCTACTACTAATGGTGTTGAGGTGAGTGTCCCGCCTCTCGCTCTTATGTCATCAAAATCCTTCAAAACAAATTGAGGACTGGGAGAGGTGGTGGTCAAACTCTAATACTGGCTTAAGAGTCAAATCCTTCTTTCCTAAACCCAGTTTAGATATTAATCCCCATTCCAGTTATGTTACCCAATTCTTAACAAACCATGGCCCATTTGTTTCTTATTAGCATCGCTTCAAATTAAAAGCTACTCCCAATTGTCTTTGTGGTTCTGTGGGGGCAACTGACCATTATGTATTCGCATGTCCCCTCTGACTAAAGATTTCCATTTGGTCTCTCCATCTCAAAATGCTAAGAAAGCCTGGTTCCAATATATATCGTCAAAAATCCCTCCATTCACTCTAAACTAAAATCATGTGTATTAAAATTGCCTCTACAGTCCGGGATCAGATTCCTTAGGGGGGTTTGGTCGGTACTCTTTTGTGGTCACACATAAGCGGTTTTTTTCCCCTCCTCTTGCACAAACGTTTCCTGCCTTTTTTTTCCTCACCTCTTTTTTTTATTCTTAATCTGTAAACTCTATTTATATTTCACAATATTTTGCAGCTTCCTGGTTTAACTCTTGTTTAACAATATTAGTATACATTCAGGTTAATTTCCTGTTTTTTTTAAATTTTATTTTATTATTATTTTTTTAGCAAAAAATGATATCTCCAATAAAATCCAATAATCTATCTCCCCCTCCCCCCTTTCTCTATTTAATTATTTTTCACTGCTGCTATCTTCTTTTATGCTTCTTTAAAATAAAAATGGGGGAGGAGATCTCGAAAAAAGTAATCTCCTTCCGATGAATCATTTCCTTTTTTCTGAAAACTGAAGAACCAAATGGCGGGGAAATATCAACAGACAGTGGTGTCATCAACTAAAAATTTGATTCCAAAGAAACTTTTTTTTAATGTAATTATTTATGCTTCCTGTATTTTTTTCTGTTTTTTTTTGTGTTTACGGTGCATTTGTTTTGTGTAATTTCACTATTTCTTTTGTATTTGTAAAAAAGTTGGAATTGTTTAAAATGTAAACTTTGGTTTTATTTTTTTTTACGATAAAAACTGGACGTGAGGGTGGTTGTTTCCCGAGGGATCGGATGTAGCTCTAAACCCTCTTCGGGTGAGCTCGGTTCCTCTGCGCATTCATCATCACCTCTACAGCGAATTGCATCCTCTTCAATTCTGATTGGCTTCCGGAAGTTAGCATTTTCTTCTCCGTACTTAACTTTTGGAAGTGATTTAACTAATATATAAAATTCTTGTGTCACAGTGTTTTTTTTTTGTAACAAAACTCCTCCGAAACGGTGTGGCCAATTCTTATGAAATTTTGTGCGTATATTCAGTAGGTCTGAGAATAGGAAGTAAACTATTTTTCATTCCGATATTGTAATTAGTTAAAAAGATATTAATTAAAAACCTTAAAACGCTTAATTGTCTTAACCCTGCGTGTTGTTTTTCCCGCCTAGCGTCGTGAATGAACAGAGGGGGAAATTTTTCAGTATTCTCGACGTTATTTAAACAGCCATCCGCAATCTTTGTTTCTTAGATCAGACTAAAAATAAATACAGAATGGGAAAGATAATTTCTTTCGCAACGATACGGTATAATTGTTTTTGCAAAATAATAGTATTTTCTATTTTTTACGATTTTTTTAAAATTGAGTTAAAACTGATGCGTTTTATGAAAAAAATTTTATAAATCGTTGCGTATGAATTTATTTTCGTGTTATTAAAACGATATTTTTTAATAAATAAATTCATGCGTTTTTCTTTTTGAATAAGTCATTTAAAAAAAATACAAAAAAACTTTTTTTCTACGATTTTTTTAAAAATACTCAAACTTTTAACTCAACATTAAATAACTTCGTCATTTATTAAAATTATCATACAAAACTTTTTTTTCGTTTGCAGAATAATGTTGTCTAACTTCTCTGCAAAGATTGAAAAAATTGCTTAAAAATAATGGATTTAAATTTTTTTTTTTTGTCATTTTCGTAAAATACCGTTTTTACAAAAAAATAATTTAAACAGTTTTTTTTGTACATTTTTTATTTAAAAGTACTTTGTTTTTACAATTAATGTGTGAAATTTCAAAACCTTAACGTGAAAGTTAAGCCCTCAAAAAAATGAAAACTTTCAAAAAATTCTCAATTGTGTCAAGGTCATTGTGCACTTTGCGTTAGCTTTCTGTTTGGAAGATGGGAAAAATAGAGGTAGCTTTGAGTCTTTTGCTAATGTAGAAAACAGGGAATTCCTTCATAACATTGCTATTTGCGGCGGGACGCTCATTCATATAACGCATCACAACCAATAGTTTTTTTTTATTCTTAAAGATTGATTTATTGAAGAACAGTAGAATATAAGAAAAATATATCATAAGAAATACAAGGAAATATTCTGAAATAGATTTTTATCACATAGTATTATTTTCTTTTTAAATTTTATACTGTGAATGTGTAAATAAAGGCTTTTTACCTTTTTATTGTGTAACTTTTTTTTAAATCTAACACTCAAAAATAACTCAATAAAGAAATAAACAGTCGTTTCAATAGGTAACGGTAAGAATTTTTGCATTAATTATATTTGTGAAAAATTTATTCGCGTTTTTACTCTGTTATCATTATTTTAACTAAGTTTATTTGCAATACATTTAAATGTATTGCTTTAAATAAATATTTTTTACATAAAGTAGTATTGTTTCCTGTAAACCATTAAACGAAATTTTTCAATCGTTATGTATGGATTTCTTATAATTATGATAAGTAAACCATCTGAACTAAAAAAATCCATACTTTGCTCTTTTGAAATCAGTGATTTAATAAATTTATAAATACAAAACATCATTTATTTCATCACGATTCGAATTTCTTTCCCCTCAAAACAATAATAATTTGCCTATTTTATGATTCCGTCTAAAATGAACATTTAAAAAAATCCACAATTTTACTTCAATATTTAAAATAGTAGTGAAATTTCGTAACTTGAAAATGTTAAACGAGAAAGCCATGACACAAACTCATGGGACATGCACTCACATCGTACGCGTCACACCCACACAAAAAATCTGGCTTCAGAAAGTAAGGAGGAAATTAACATAGGAATTAAGTTATACCCTCGGTAAAAGCCCGTGCAACGCCGGGCCATGCAGCTAGTCTAATACATAAAATTCTCGTGTCACAGTGTTTGTAACCAAACTCATCCGAAACGTTGTGGCCGATTCTTATGAAACTTTGTGCGTATATTCAGTAGGTCTGAGAATAGGATGTTAACTATTTTTCATTCCGATATTGTAATTAGTTAAAAGATATTAATTAAAAACCTTAAAACGCTTAATTGTCTTAACCCTGTACGTTATTTTTCCCGCCTAGTGTTGTGAATGAACACAGGGTGAAATGTTTCCGTATTCTCGACGTTATTTAAACAGCCATCGGATTTTTGTTTTTTAAATCAGACAAAAAATAATTACAGAATCGGAAAGATCATTTCTTTCCCCACGATACAGTATAATTTTTTTTGCAAAATAATAATAATTCTATTTTTTAAGATTATTTTAAAAAATAGTTAAAATTGATGCGTTTTTATGAAAATTAATTCGAAATCGTTGCATATGAATTTATTTTCGTGTTATGAAAACGATATTCTACACTAAATAACTTCAAGCCTTTTTCTTATAGAACCAGTCGTTTAAAAAATAAAATGCCTAAAACTTTTTTTTAAAGATTTTTCGAAAAATTGTTGAAACTTTAAACTTAACATTGAATAACTGCGTTATTTATTAAGATTATCATACGAAACTTATGTTGCGTTTGTAGAATAATGTTATCAAACTTTTGTACAAAGATTGAAAAAATTGCTTAAAAATTACGGATTTTAAATTTTTTTTGTGATTTTCGTAAAATAACGTTATTGCAAGAAACAATCTAAACAGTATTTATTGTACGTTTTTTTATTTAAAAGTCCTTCGTTTTAGAAATTAATGTGTGAAGTTTGAAAGCATTAACTTAAAAATTAAGCCCTAAAAAATAAAAACTTTAATAAAAGATACGCGATTTTACAGTTTGCCATGCCTTGGCGTCGAAAATGGTTTCGCGCCAAATAGCTTTCAACTGTTTCACCTGAAACTTCACATCTAACTCAAGGGTTACACCAAAAAGTTCTGAATTAAACATGCAAAAATCAGCAAATTTGTCGAGTAAAAAAAATGCGAGTGAAAAAGTTATTTTTGCTTCAATTTTCATCATTTTCTCTTTATATAATTTTCAAAATTAAATCATTATTGATGTCAGATTAAGATGAAAGAATGTGTTCAATACATTTCTGAGATACATTTAAAATATTTTTCTGTATCAAATCAGTGATTTAAAAATTAAAAAGCCAAAAACTTTCTTGAACAAATTTTAATAAAACACTCAAAATACTTAAATCACTCGTTTAATGATTTCTTCGTTAAAAAAGATAATTGCATGAAACTTTATTCCCATGTGTCGAACATTTAAAAAAATTCTCACAATTTTACTTCAAGATTTAAAATAGTAGTGAAATTTTGTAATTTGAAAATTTTTTACTTTTGTGTCTTTTTTCAACATACAACTAGGCTACATTTTCGTTTCCAAGGACTAAAAATTTGCAACGAAAGAATTGGAAAAGTGGGTGAGTGATTTATAAATTCGCACTGTTCATCTACTCGAGAGTTTTTGGCGACAGACTTCGAAATTTTAAGCCACGGTCAAGTGATGAGGACGACGCCTGAGCTTTCACCCATCTCTCCTAATTACCACACCACACCAACTTAAAAACAAATTTCCGGAAAAGGGAGTTTTAATGTCATAGTTAAAGAAATCACTCACATCGCGCATACACACACATAAGTGCTATCGTCCTAAGGGAAACAGGAAATTCCCATGGAGATGAAGTTATTCACTCGGTAAAAGCCCGTGCAACCCTGGGGTAAGCGGAGAGGAAAGAAACAAAGAATTCAAAGTAATTTCGAAAAATAATATTGGAGTGCTGATTTTGTCAAGTGAAGGGAAAATGTTAAACGAGAAAGCCATGATACGCACTCACGGGCCATGCACTCACATCGTACGTGTCACATCCCCCAGAAGTGCTGGTGTCAGAAATAAAGGAGGAAATTAACATGGAGATTAAGTTATACCCTCGGTAAAAGACCGTGCAACGCCGGGCCGGTTCAGCTAGTAATATATAAAATTCTCCTGTCACAGTGTTTGTAACCAAACTCCTCCGAAACGGCTTGAAAGATTCTTATGAAATTTTGTGCGTATATTCAGTAGGTCTGAGAATTAGACGCAAACTATTTTTCATTCCGATATTGCAATTAGTTGAAAAGATATTAATTAAAAACCTTAAGACACGCAATTGTTTTAAACTATGTGTTGTTTATTTCTCGGTTTATTTCGCTTGGCGTCGAAAATTGGTTTCGCACCAGATGTGACTTTTCTCTGTTTCACCGTCCAAATCACCCTGCCCACGGGTTACACTAACAAAAGAGGTGTCTATAACAAATCAAAAATCACCAAATTTGCCGAGGGAAAAGTTTATTTTTTTTATTTTTTGTACATATCTTTAATTCAAAAATTCATATATTGCATCCGTTTATAAAACAAAAATATCAAAAATATTTGCCAAAAACTTAATCGCTTTTACTTTGTTATCATTGTTTCAAATAAATGACACGAGATCAGTTTTTGCCATTTTGCTCAACGTAGTTCTCACGTTCAGTTAATTAAGTGATCTTATATAAATCAATAGTTTTCAAAACGTGTCCCGAGCTCCCGCCATCGACAGCTATTGTGTTACCTGTTTAAGCCATTTCTGAATATTTTCAGACATTTATGAGTTCTTTTTTCTTATTTATTAGTTTATTTATTATTAAACGCAGTTAATAAAACTGTAATACTCAGTGCACGTAAAATGTTCGGGAATCAATTTCAATTAAAGCATATAAATATATACGTATTTTATAATTGTGAAAGGTATAGGTAAAATAATAAAAGAACAGATACATTATCAGTATACTGTTTTCTAGCATTAAGTATTTCAATTTGATCTATTTGTGTGTTTTGTACAGTGAACAATGCCAGCCAGACGCAAAGGGTCTGATTTGGGCCGTCGAACGACTAAATCAACAGCCATGTGAAATAGAAGAGCTCAAAGAACAGGCGAACAAATCCAACAGGATAATGAAGATGTGCGTTAATAGCAATCACAAGAGACACAAGTTGAAAAAAATCAACTAAGACAGTTAGAACAAAGACAAGCGTGTCGATACGTATTTGACACACGCAGAGCAAATGACCAACAACGCCAACAAGTACATCGACCATTTACATCCGATTCATTCCGTCGTCTAGCATTCGAGTAGGAGCTCGATGTTAAATATTACGCTCATTCGAATGTTGAAATTGGTGCTATTAACGAGGAATGTCCGCATTGTAATGCGCTTAAATTAAAAAATAAGCCAGCCGGGATGTGTTGCGAGTCAGGAAAAATGCAACTACCAGAACTTGAAACACCACCTGAACCATTAGAACGTCAATCTACATTCAACGTGCGCTAATTAGATCAACGCTTGCTTGAAGTTATCGCCAATATGGTGTAATGTTGAAAAAGTACAGCTGAAAGTAAATATGCGCGTTCAAATGCTTCAAGATCCATCCGCTGAAACATTCTCAAACTAACTATTAGGTATCGGCGATGGAAAAGTTGCTATACATGAAAATACTGGATGCATAAAATTGCCAACTGATTTCTGCACAATCATTAACTCTCAAAATGCTATCATTGAACAGATATTTCCCGATATACACATACAATATTTGAATCATGAGTGGTTAGCAGAAAGAGCAATTTTGGCAGCAAAAAATGTGGACGTCAACGATTTGAATTTCAAGATACAACAGTTGATTACAGGGGACTTGGTGTCATACAAATCTATCGATAGAGTTTGCAATACCAAAGAAACTGTAAATTATCTAGCTGAGTTTTTGAACTCATTGGATTAACCAAACATGCCACCGTACCATTTACAACTGAAGGTTGGATCTCCAGTTATTTTGCTTCGTAACTTGAACCCGCAACAGCCGTGCAATGGCACGCGATTTGTCATTTAAAAAGTTATGAAAAACATTGTCGAGGCAAGCATTTTTAATGGCAAGTTCCGAGTAGAAGATGTATTACTACCATGAATCCCTATTATTCCCACGGATATGCAAATTGAATTCAAATGGATTCAATTTCAAATTAGATTGGCATTAGTAATGACAATCAAGAAGTCTCAAGGCCAAACGATGTCTGTTTGCGGCTTAGATTTGGGCACACCGTTTTTTTCACACTGAAAGCTTTTTTTTATGCCGCATATTCTCGCGTGGGTAAACCATCTAGTTTGTTTGTGTTGGCTAAAGATGGACTCACACTAGAAATATCGTATTCTCCATTGCACTAAGATACTGATAAAGTTATTTTTAATTGTCATAATTTGTGATAGAGTTAATAATAAAAGTACAAAGAATTCAAAAAATGAATGTTTGGTGTTTTGTTACGTTTACAGGCCGTCATCGTTCACAGCGCTCCATTCCTCTTTCAGTCATATACCACATTCCCACACACTTACAACGAGTTAGTTATATAATTTTTATTTGACTACTAAAATATTCTCTACAAATAATGTATACAGCAAAATAATGTTTGCCGGGTCAGCTAGTATATGTATATATATATATATAATAAAAGTATAGGACAAAATAATGGGAACACTCATTTAAGAATGAGTCGCCCATCGACTGTCCCACGTCGAATGAAAGCTGTTTTTCAGGCCAAAGGTGGTCGAACTCCTTACTAATAAAGAATTTCATTTTTTCACACAAGTGTACCAATTATTATGTCCTATATCTGTATAACAAACATGCATTTCTTAAAATATATATGTATACATGTTTGTTATTTATAGAAATGATTTACACTGAGTGGAAAAATTATTATGACTACTTGACATTGTCATGGAGATCGATCATAATTTTGTAGCCGCAGGAGGGCGAAATGCATTAAAATGGAATTTTGGAATAGTGTAGTATCAAATGAATGTACTGTGTTGCTGCGAGGAAACGAGAAAAAACTTTATTTAACTAAGTTTGAACATATGATGATTGTTGTATCTCGATGTATTAACAAAATGGTCGCCCTTGTGAAGTGTTCGAGAGTAGTAGCATTTAAAGTTTACGGAGATTTGATTGCCAAGCAGAAAACTGTGTTTCAACAGCAGACTTGCAATCCCCACAGGCTACTGAATGCTTGCTTGGAAAGGAGAACACAGTGAGAGAGAGAGACAGATGTCCAGTTCAACAGAAGAGCAACAGTACGTAAAATTGCGTCAACTGCGAAATACTTTGAACAAACTGCGACTATGGTAACCAACAACTGGTTGGAACGTCTCTACTACTGGACTTGAATAAGAACAGACGTCTCCAGTTTGAAAGAGAGTACAAAGATTGGACAACAGATGACAGGTAAAGGGTCATGTAGTCCGAGTAATTGCCTTTTCGTTTACACCATGCAGACAGCAGAACGCTAATATAGAGAGAATAGAACAAAAGCATTGCCCCCTTTCCATTACCACAAATTTTCAAGTTGGTGGAGGCAATATTATGGCATGGTTATGTTTTCTTGGCTTTGCATTTATCATCTGATTCTTGTGGAAGTGCATATGAATGTCCAAGGGTATGTAAGTGTTATCGCAGATCAAGTACAATCTGTTATGTTTTTAGTATACCCTGCAGGAGATGGATGTTTTCAGTAAAATAATTCTCCCTGTCATGAAACTGGTATTATCCACAGACGGTTCGAAGAACACGCAGAGATTTTACTTTTTTTCAGTTGACTTGTACTATTACTAGATCTCAATCCAATTGATCATCAGTACGATGAGACAGAAAGAGGAATCAGACAGCCGGATCTAGTACCATACAATTTCAAGATATTGGAAAGCGCAGTTCATCGGATATGGTCTTTCCCATTCCTGATAACTTCTATCAATATCTCATAGAGTCCAATCAAATCTCAAAATACTACTATATAAAAGTAAGTACAAAATGTGGTCCAAGCTGTATTTAAGGGGTGGTCATAGCAATTGGTCTCTCATTGTATATTTCCTCTAGGGATTGCAATACCGGTATACCGAGAAACCAAATACCAGTATTTTGAGCCATTTGTACAGTTTTGTAATACCGGTATTCACAAGTTAAAATACCGTTTTTTCGGTATTTAATAGATATTTTTAAAATTATCTTCACTATATGTTCAGAGATCACCAACATAGCAAAATAGTATACATTTTTGTTTTTATGTCTCCCCACGGGAGTAATTAATTAGACTGAACATAAAGTTGCACCATACAATCAAGAGAAGCGGTGAAATATATGAAGCATCCAAAGAGGCTGAACAAAACTATACTATCTCAGCTCAGAGAGACACTGAACACGCCCAGGATTAGTAGTCTCTTTATTCGTATTTGTAAAAACAAGGCTGTAGTTGTGAAGAAAGTGCGTAATATATCGATATTTTTTAATTGGTGAGTTTGTTATTCACATTGCTCTTGCATATCATACTTTAGGGTTCAAAATATTTTTCATAATCATTATATACATACACATAAATAATACCCTATAATAAGGAAGAATAAGATAATAGTGAATAAGATTTAAGATCACATTTTAAAAATTTGTAATAGTATCAGAGACTGAATAGTGATATTTACACTTTTTTTGTGATTTAAATAAATAAGATTTTTCTTTACTTTTTTGTGATGCTTTATTTTTTTGTCGTAATTTATAAGTTGCAAATAATTCTTTGGGATATTTGCACTCTCTAATAAAACTGCCAAATAAAACAAAGAAACATCTGTGTTTTCTTTCTTTTTCTAAAATTTCTCCTACCGGTATTTAAATAGGTATCCCGGTATAAAGATCTAAAAAATACTGAATACCGGTATTGAACTTTAGGTTTGATATTGCAATCCTTATATAAATTCCTCCTTTTTGTGTCTGAAAAGTGATCTCGCTTGGCAGATCTAAGTTCTGCGAGTGTGAATTCGGTATTTTTGGGAAATAAGTAAATCATTTGACCGAACTTTTTAATAGACGGAAGGTAGAAAAATTCTTTCGTATTCCCTTACTTTTGGATTTGAAAATATTTTCATTGCTTATTAGGGGAACAACATGCTTGCCGTTACAGACCAAAAACAAAGAGCAATGTCATTCATTGAAAAAAAAAGAAAGGATTCAAAGGCGAATGGTTCAATCTTGAAAGAAAGTTTCTTCTTAAAACTATAATTTACTAAAGGGTAATTATCAACTTCATAAAGTTTCTATATGAGTAAATAAATACACCAATAAAGCTAATGTTCGCTTCGTGAGATGACTGTGGACTGAATAAAAAATTGTCAATTTGCATGAATTAGGAATAGAAACTTCATGAAACTTATTCAATATATATCTGCTCTAGATTAGAAGCTTTAAAAGTAATAAAAATATTGTACCATGAAAAAATTCGAGTTAGCTAATACTTTATCCGTTCTTTAGATGGTTATAAGAAATCAGAAAGTGAACATTGTAGAATAAATGACTTAACATCTAAGTACACGAAGTAGAGTTACTCAGTTGAAGAAATATGAAAGGAGAGAAGAACGGGTTCTGTTCGTGACAGATATGATAAATCGTTTCTGCCTCGGGACCACGTTCGTGTGAAAACTTTTCTCTAATAGCGTCTTGTCAAATGATGTTAATGCTACATCATAAAGCAAATTACTTTCATTTTTATAAACTTATTCAGAGGGAAATGCATAAATTGTTACTAAGTTATTTCAATAAAGGTTAAATAGTTAAAGAAATGTGATATCACATGTTTCCTTTAATAATCTCTTTTGGAATTATTGCAAGGGGTTTGCTTTTAAAAATTTAGTTGAAAGTAGAAGGAAGTGAGAGCTTTAAGTATGATAGTAGAAACATTACAAATCATTTAGTGAATTTATAGTGT